>NW_019291925.1:47535-66908 GCF_000500325.1 Leptinotarsa decemlineata | reverse complement strand
TGTTTTCTGATTCGGTTGTTGATCTCGATACGCATTTTTGTTGATGTGAAGACCATGTTACGATACCTCCATTTATCATAGTTTCGTAGCCAGTTGTTGATTTGCGAGTATCAATGTTCCCGGCAAAATCTGCATCAGAAAAGGCTTGCAAGTTCATTATTTCATATTTGATACCAACATCACGACTTCCTTTCAAATATCTAAATATTCGTTTGACAGCAACCCAATGTAACTTTTTTAGCTTTGACAAGAATCTGCTCACTTGACTCACTGCATACATAATTTCTGGTCTCGTTACAGTTGCCAAAAACATTAAAGATCCTACTGCTTCTCTGTAGGGTATAGATTCCATTTCCTGTTCTTCACTAATCGTGCGTTGTCCCATTTCCAGGACTACATTTACATACATGTCTTATATGTGACGTTAGCTGTCAAGTTGACAAATCATTAATTTTTCGCTGTGCAAATTTTGAAGAAATACGATAGTTGTGTTTGTTTCTGGTTGATGATCAGCCATTTTACCTATTAACCAGTACTGCCAATATCTCAGTGCTTCTTTGATGGCCAAACATTCTAAATATATAGCTTTTTTCTTCTTTTGTGCTTCATTTAGTTTTTTTGAAAAATAAGCTACTGGTTTTTCTTTACCATCTGTTTGTATTTGTTTCAAAACTGCTCCAACATCCTGCAGTGATCCATCAGTATAAATGTTGACTGGTAAATTTTGATCAAATATTTCTAGTATTGGTTGTGAACATTATTTTCTCAAATGCGTTTTGACATTCTTCAGACCACAAAAAAATCTGATTTTTCCTAAGTAAGTAATGCAGTGGGTCTAGTATTATTGCGCTCCTTGGTATGTATTTGTGGTAAAAATTTATTTTTCCTAAAAATTGTCTAACATTTTTCCGAGTTTTTGGTACTGGGAAATTCCTTATCGAAACTAGGTTGTCCTTCACTGGTTTTATGGAATTATTTTGAATAATATATCCTAGGTATTTGACTGAATCTGATGCAAATGTACATTTTGTTAATTTTAATCGAAATCCTTCNTTGTCTTTATCATTGAGTCTTCAATTAGTGCAAATGGTTGAACCTGTGGCACTACTATCTTATTTAAATCCCTGAAGTCTACACATAGTCTTGATCTTTTATTTTCTTCCTTCTTAAATGCCAAAGTTACTGGTGCTGCAAATGGACTGTAGGACTCTCCTATAAGCCTGTTATCCAATAATTTTGCTATCTGCTCCACTATCTCTTGTTTGTCTTCTATAGTGCATCTGTATAGCCTTTTGCTGCAGTATTGATCAACTAATAAATCTATTCTTGCTTCATATCCTTTTACTGTTCCTACATCATACTTGTCTTTGGCAAATACTGATTTATAATGTTGTATTAGTTTGTCAATTTCTTCCTTTTTCTTTTCCTCTAAATGATTAACTTTTATTTCAAATTCGTTTTCTTTAATATGCTCATTAAAATTTATTTCGTATTTCGTTTCATATTTATCACCCTCGCCTTTTTCTTTATTTATCTCTTCCTCTTTACTATCTTGATGTAAGTATTGTTTTTGAGTTATTTTTAATTCCTCATTTTGTACCAGCTTTTACTTCTTTATCATGTCTGAACCTATTAAAAAATCATATCTGAAATTTGGTTCATCAATGATGTGAATATCTACATTTTCTTCCTTTTAAAAAATTTTAATTTTTAGATTTTTCAAACCACTCGTTTTCTTAACACTACTAATAGTAACTAAGTTTTCTTCAGGATGGTAGCGAGTACCTTCATTTAACTTTTCACATGTTTTGCATGGAGTACGTTCTTCATTTCTCTTATTTATCTTTTGATTTTCGTATTTCCTGTAAGCCCCATTCCTATTTTTATTTACCAAATATTCATACTTTCTCACTTCATTGAATAAATCCACTGTATCCTTCATCGCTTCTCTATTTATCTTCTCTAGTACAATTGATGGCAAACCTGCCGCAATAAGATCCACAAGTGTACCTTTATCTATTGATTTCCTCATGTCCAACATAAGTTTTTCCTTTTTTATGGCGTAGTCCACTAATGAACCATCCTTGTATTTAAATAACAGCGCATAAGTCATTTGGTTCCAGCCTTGGTTTGCAAATGATTCACAGAACTTATTTTTCCATGAAATCTTGGGTGTTCTCGATTAATTTTGCGAATAATTTTTCCAATGAATCTGTGTCTTTTTCTAATCCTCCAGATGCTTGCTTTTGTTCAATTTCTTCAAGGTATTGCTCGCCAAATTGTAAATTACTATCTTCATCTATGTATACATTATTTAGTTCACCTGTCATTGTTATCCAAACTTTTCGTGTCTGATATCTTCTCTTTAAACTATTTTTCACTTTATTGTACGTAGCTGTCTTTATCAACTCTTTATGAAGAGCGCATTCCAGTAAATCTAACCTCTAACAAAAAACTACAGATTAAAAAGTTTGACATTTATATGCCAGCACGCGAAGCGCGCCAAATTAAAAATTAAAGAAATCTAATTTCTTTACACATATATCAAGTCAAGATTGAGCATGATTTGTTATTTTGTTATTTCATGTACCACTTATCAGTACTGATGTATTTAATTATGTCCTGTGAATGGGTGTTACCTGTTGGGTAATAAATTGAAATTTTTTGAAGTCCTTCGTAACTAATTGTGAGTTCATAGCTTTCTATCAGTTCAATGGAGGGAAAGGAAGTGATTTGAAAAGTGTCAAATCCTTCTTTCATTAAATATTTAGCAATTGAATAGAACTGGCGGATACTTGATGAAAATCCATATTGAAACTAACTAATACAGTTTATTGTATGATTTTCACTATAAAGGCATATGTTTCGCTATGCAATAAACTGTATTAATTAGTTCAAATATTTAGGAACAAATAAAAACCGGGCTGGTAGACTTTGATAGTACTTCAGGTTCCATTCAATCACGGCCTACCAGCCCGGATTTCGTTCTGTTCAATCATGACTCCGGCTGTGAAAGTTAATATTCATATATAGGTAAGATAAGGATTTATTGGTATATCATAATATAATAGTACATAAGTTGAAAAGACAACAAACATAGTATGTTTTGACACGTTAAACAAAAAATTTACATACTATTTAAATTCACATTTAAAATATTAGAGAATTCTAGCTACAAAGGTGCCATTTTATGAAATTGTTAAATTTTCCAAACTGCGCCAAAGAAATAATCATTTTGTAAAATGCTTGGCTTACAAGTGCCCGCTTCAGCTCAAATTTGAGTTTTTTAGTTGAAATTTTTTTCCACTCTTTATATTCTATATTTTGCCGGAAAATGCTTCGGATTGTTTTTCAGTATTCACCGAATTCATTTTAGTTGTTCTAATGATCTCCTTGCTTTTGGTATTGTATTTGTCTATCATTGCCCTAGTAGTGTATTTATCTGTATTTTTATGAATGTATAATTTAGCTTCAAGTATATATAAACATGGGACATGAATAATGCCTTTGCCATCGTTGCCCTAGCCCGAAAGCCTTTCAACTGGCATCTTTCCTCTATCTAACGTCACCACTATCAAGGGAACCCCTACTCCTCCAAACTCTCCCCCCCAATGCATCACCGCCGCAGAACGACGCCAATGCATTGGGACGAATCAGCGGGGTAGAAGACCCATCTCTTTATTTCAATAATAAATTTTACAATGTATAATTCTTTTTAAAAACAAAACAGTTTCAAATTCCTATTTACATATCGCTAACTTACCTAAACTTAACTAAATCAAAATAACTAAACTAAACAATTCTTCCAACCAATGTGACCCAAGTCTGAATTATTGTAATTTATCTCCCAACCCATTTTTCTTTTTTATCCCTCACACTATAATCTCATGTCATATGCCGGATTCTTGTACATTTCCCAAACTTGTGTCCAACCATAACCAGGATGACAGTCACATTCCCCAGAGGTGACCTTTCCTCTTTTCTGCAGTAAGTTGGTAACTTGCCCAAATCATTCCCTTTCGTCCCTCACCACACTGTCTGCCCATTCATTCGCAAATCGTATCAATTAATTCTTTTTTCCATTTTCATTCTTTAGACTCATTTCTCCATTCACCCTCTCCATTCTCTCCTTCCATTCTCTCCATCCTATTCTATCCCCTATCAAACATACATCGATCACGTGCTCTGCCGCATCCGGCTCCCCATACCCACACGGGCAGGGAACCTCCGGGCCCAGTCCATTCATCCCCTCTCCTTTTGTACGCCCATCCGATTCCCTTCCTTTCTTCCTCCATCATCGCTCCTGCGTCCACATACACTTCAGTCACCTCTTCCTCCTCCAGCAACTCCCCTTGCAGCCAGGGGAGAATTTTATCGCCTTTCACTCGTTCCTCTATCTTCCTTCTTCCATTCGCTCTCCATTCGTGGTGTCTGGCCCATCCCCTTCTATTTGAAGTGGCGCCATGGCGCCTTCTATGACACTGAGTGCCGCTGTTGGCGTCGTTCTGAGAGCTCCACATGAAGCCAACAGAAACGGCCTCTGTGCCGCACTCAGCTGTCTCTTCACCCTACTGTCATGCGCCCTTTTCCCCCAGAATTGTACACCTTACAATGCCGCAGATTTGACCACCCCTTCATAAATCATCCTTACACATTCTCTCTTTAATACAAAATTCTTCCCGGTCCATCTCCTCAATTTCCCTGCCAGCTCGATCAGTTTTCTCCTTACCTCTTTGTGGTGGTCTATGAACGGTAGTCCTGTGTCCACCACAATTCCGAGATATCTCACACTCGTTTTTTGTTCAATCTCCCTTCCATGCATCCTTAGAACCGGGATTCTTACATCTCTACCAGTTGGTATGAACATGCACTCCGTTTTCATCTCATTATACTTCAGCCACATCTCCTCCTCCCATCCTTTGCATTCGCCCCATACCAACTTCCATCCATTCTCTATCCTGTCGACAGAGTTACCCTCGATGATGACAAGCTGGTCATCCGCTTAGGTCTGCACTTGTACTCCTACTGCTCCAATGCCTGATCTGATTTTCATACTGTTGATTCTTTCGAACCATGCCTCCATCACTAACAACCATAGGGTCGGTCCCAGACTTGACCCCTGCGGGCAGCCTCTGTTCACCATTTCAGAGACCGCCCCACAGGTATTAAAGGCGTTTGACAGATTCAACGCCACAACCAGACTATGTCTCCTTCCACTCTTATTTTCCTTTATTCTACTCACCATTATCTCTACTGCCATTACTGTATCCATTCCCCCTCTGAACCCAAATTGATTCAGGGAGAATTTCAACTTTCTTTCACACCATACTTGCATCCTACCGTTAAGAAGCCTGTCCAACATCCGTCCCATGCCAGTCAGCAGGCTGATTGGCCTGGGATTTCCGTCCTTCTTCGGTATCCATACAACCTTTGTTCGCTTCCACGCTTCGGGAAAATGCCCTATCCCCAGACAGGCGCTGAATAGTTCCACCATGCACTCTCCCTTCCATTCCATCACCTTACGAATAACTTCATTCGGGACCCCATCCACTCCTGTTGACTTCCCATCGAGCAGCTGCTCAGCCACAGCTGTCAGCTCCCCGATAGTAAACCTAGGCTGATTTTCTCCCCATTCTTCATCCTTTCTCTCCCTCCACCAGTCGGGGTGTCTCTCAGGGGATCGTCCTTGGGGAAGTATTTGCCCAGCAGATACCTGCTGGTCTCCTCCCTCCCCTCAGTGTAGGTACCATCCTCCTTCAAGACATTGGACGGCATCTCCTCCGCTCTCTCATTGTTAAGGAGTCGATAGGCTCGGTCCCATGGATTTTCATCCTGGATCCGCTCCACTCTCTTCCTCAACCAATTGATTCTTGCTCTCCCTATCGCTCTCTTATACCTATTCCTCTCCCTCCTATGCTCTTCCATCCTCCGCCTCCTCTCCTCTCCTCCATTCGCATTTTGTGCCTCCCTCCTCATTCTACTTACCCGCCTTCGTAGGCTTTCAAGCTCTACGCTTCACCATTCTCTCTCCGTATTCATCACCTTTTCGCTTCACATCCACATGCTTCCTTGATTCTTTCCTGAAGCTGCAAAGCTTCTCTGTCGATGTCCTCTTTCGTTTCTAACCTCCCAGGCTGGTATCCGAGCATCATCTGTTCGACTCCATCCCAGTCAGTTCCTCTAATATTCCCTACTAATGCTCTCCTCATCTTAGGTAACCCCATCAAGCAATACTCAATCATCCTATGGTCACTCATAGTTTCCTTCATGCTCACTCTCCATTCATTTACCTGCACACTCTCACTGATGGTTAAATCAACCCAACTTTCACCTCTGTTGCTGGAGAAAGTGGCCGGACTTTCACAGTCATTTTCTATCATGTACCCCTTCTCCATCACCCATTCTAGCACATCTTCTCCCCTCTCATCCGTGGTGTTTCCACCCCATGCTACATTTTTCGCATTCACGTCTCCAACCAGAATCCTTTTTCCCTCCCATTCATCGAATATTCTCCTTATTGCATCCATTCTCACATTCCTCTTTCCACCTGGCTCGTCGTACACATTCATAATCCTAACATTTCCCCTCTCATTCTCTACCACTATGCCTATCCCGTTCATGCTTCTAGCATTCCTGAGGGCCAGACTATCGACAGTGGATCGGACCCAGGTTCGTACCTTAGTGCCCTCCCCACCATCGTATTTAACCCACCCTTCCCATGCTGGTTCTCTAACCCAGGGTTCCTGAATACACACTACTGCAGCGTCACGCTCTTTGGCGGTCTTCCGCAGTAGCGTGGTAGCATCTCTCCCTTTTCCCACATTAATCTGCAGTACCTTGAACGTAGTTGGTACGCCTTCTCTGCATCTCCACCCTCCTCACATATACTGGGCATTTCGGATCTAGTGCCGAGTGCCTCCTTTCACCCACTACCACTCCGACTCTTTTGCAGTTTACGCAGCTGAGTCCTCTATCACCCCTACACTCACGCCATTCGTGTTGCCCTGCGCACTTATTACATGCTGGTTCCTGCCGGCATGCTTTGGTAGTGTGCCCAAAATGGCAACACTTAAAGCACACCGCAACGCTGTTGTGCTCTTCTACATATATATCAGCCAAGTCCAGGCTCAGCACGCCCAAGAACATCAAGGACATAAAATGCTTGGCTTACAAGTGCCCGCTTCAGCTCAAATTTGAGTTTTTTAGTTGAAATTTTTTTCCACTCTTTATATTCTATATTTTGCCGGAAAATGCTTCGGATTGTTTTTCAGTATTCACCAAATTCATTTTAGCTGTTCTAATGATCTTCTTGCTTTTGGTATTGTATTCATCTATCATTGCCCTAGTAGTGTATTTATCTGTATTTTTATGAATGTATAATTTAGCTTCAAGTATATATAAACATGAGACAGTGAGAATCTCTAGATCAATGAAAAAAGGTTTTGCATGATTGTGGTAGTTTGTTGAAACCATCTCTCTAACTTACTGCTGATACTGAACTTACTTACTGCTGATACTGAACCCCAAAGTAATATTCTATGCTGCAAGTGAGCCTTTATTATACCAAAATACGCAAATTTGAGAACATCTCTGCTTACCACACTCCTCATTCTCCTTAGGGCGAAAGGGCCTTTGGAGAGTTTTTTATTAATTTCAATGATGTGTGTTTTCCGGTTTAGATTGTTGTCTATATGAAAACCTAGTAGGCGCACACTATTGTCATTTTCATTTTTAGTTCTTTTGTTAAAATCTATTTTGTTAGTTTTATCTTTGTTCAAACTCAACACATTCGAATTGAAATATTGTCTAATATACTGGGATTTCTTGATGAGACTATAAATGAGGAATCATCTGCATAAAGAAATGTGTCCGCAAAGTCGACATATAATGGCAAATCATTTATATACAAAATGAACAGAAGAGAACCTAATACCGATTCTTGGGGAACTCCATGATGATTTTTTTGAATGTTAGATGCCATGTTGTTATGAATAATATATTGTCTTCTTCCGGTTAGGAAAGATTGCAACAGTTTTAAAGCTAAACCTGTTATTTCGTATTTTTCCAGCTTATTTAGAAGCATGTCGTGGCATACATTATCGAAAGATTTTGATAAATCACATAACACAGCCCTGATTAATATTCCTGTGTCTTTATTTTTCACAGATGAGTGTAGCTTTCTGAAACCATACTGTCTTTCTTTGATATATCCTCCCGTTTCAAGATAATCAGCGAGCCTGTCTTTCAACACAATTTCGATAACTTTTCTGGAAACTCACCCTTTGAGAAACATACATTTATCAAATGTTTATTCATCTTATCATTAACTATTTTGATTATTGTTGGGTTAATGTTGTATGGGTCAATACTTTTAGAGTTTCTTAGACAAGAAATGAAATTTGAGACTTCTGTTTCATTTGTTGGTCTTAAGAAAACTGAATCTTCAACATATAGTTTTAATATATCTGACCACGTTTTACTTGTGGGTGGGATATTTGCTATTAGGACATTTAGATGTCCTAAATACTCAGGGATTTATATCCTACATCAACAGAATAACTAGATTCACCTCTGGCACTTGTATTGATCACTGCTTCGTGAAAAATACTTCAAATAGTTTACTCAAATTCAATCCATTCATCCTTGAAACTGATATTACAGACCACTATTCGANTGTTATGAATAATATATTGTCTTCTGGTTAGGAAAGATTGCAACAGTTTTAAAGCTAAACCTGTTATTTCGTATTTTTCCAGCTTATTCAGAAGCATATCGTGGCATACACTATCAAAAGCTTTTGACAAACACAGCCCTGGTTAATATTCCTGAGTTTTTTTAATTTTTTGCTATAATATGAATAATGCCCGTTACTGCTTGAGCAGATAAGTGTAACTTTCTGAAGCCATTCGTTGATATTTCCTCCTGCTTCAAGATGATCAGCGAGCCTGTCTTTTAACATAATTTCGATAACGGTTGACAATACCAGGGTTATTGTAATGGTTAGGTTAGGTCAGGTCAGTCATTTTTATCACCTTGTTTGTGGATGGGTGTAGCTCTATAAATCTTTTGAAAATCTGGAAACTCACCCTTGGAGAAACATACATTTATCAAATGTTTAATCATCTTATCACTAACTATTTTGATTATTGTTGGGCTAATGTTGTATGGGTCCATACTTTTAGAGTTTCTTAGACTTGAGACTTCTATTTTATTTGTTGGTCTTGAGAAAACTGTAGTTTTAATAGATCTGACCCTGTTTTACTTGTGGGTGGGATATTTGCTATTAGTTTGTCTATTATATCAGTGGAAAAATCGTAGATCGGTAGCCGGGCAGTTCGACGTGGGTGCTTTGTTCACTCTCTCAATCGACCGATGTGTGAGTCGGTGATTTGAGCCGCAGGCTGAACGATTTATTTTCACTTGCTATCGTCCAACTCATGTTAGGAATCACACATTAAGAAGTAAGATCTTGTTAGTCCTTCGAGGGTTGTCGTTCGTAGGGGTGCGACAGCTGGTTAACAGAAAAACATATTTTAAACATATATTATTTAGGAAACATTTTCAATGAGAAGTGTGTTGATGAATTATAGTATAACTTTTTTGTCTGTACTATGTCAAAACAGTAATATTTTTATTCAAGTTTAGTATTTTCCCCCCATAAGGGTTTCATTTGCGATTTTCATTTTAGAGAAAGGGGGAGTGAAAACCCAAAAATGTTTATAGGACTTATTTTCAATGTAATGAATTGATTTTTTTTTTTCAGAATTCCTACAAAAGAACTGATGAAATTGTGGGCCTATAATACAGAATGAAACATCAACATGGAGATACACTTCTGGATGCGGTAGGTGGTAGTATCAGCCTTATTCAGGTGCACCTTGAATATTGTATATTGAATTGAATATTGCAAAGTATGGCGAATTTCTATTCAGGTGTTTGTCGAAAAACATAATTACATATTGCGATTATTACGGATTATTATAACCTTCTATTCTCTAAACTCAAAATTTCAAATTATTTCCTGAGATCATTAGTTCTCACACAATAATGATTTGGATAGACTCCATATTTCCTAGAATATAAATGCCGTGGTAGTCTATTTTGAATTTTTTCCAAATTATTTTTATATATGAAATGATACGGGTGCCAAACGGCTGCACACTATTCAAGTTTGGGTCTCACCAGAGCGTTATATATCCTAACAACTGTTTGGTAATTTCTAAAATATTTACTTTGCCTCAAAACAAAACCCAAACTCCGTAAACCCTGCGAGACTACTATTTCAATGCGGTTTTTGAACGGCAGGGTTGAGTAATATCGTACCCACAATTCTTTAACATCAATTACTCGTGCCAATGTGATATTTTCCATTTCATACGCATATTCTATTTTTTCTTACTTTCTTATGCAACTCATCACAACACATTTTGACGTATTAAATGATAACTAATTTTTCACACTTCATTGGTAAACGTTTTCAGAATCTTTCTGCAGCTTACTACAATCTACTACTACTACTACAATCTATTTTTTTATAAAATTTAGGGTCATCTGAAAAAAAAAACAATTTCAATATTCAATTTCTGCTGGTAGATCATTACTAAAATAAGAAACAGTAGAAGCCCAAGATTTGACCCTTGGAGCACTCGTGATTCTTGGAGAAACTCCGAGCAACCTTTCATAATATAAGGTGGAATAGTATCTATAGCAGCACATTTTTTGGGCTTAAGTTTTTTCAATGCTATAAAATAGTCAGTTCCTGTTACTTCGTCTAATCAGAAATAGGGTTTCTTCAGTAACAATGTTAACGTTGTTGGGCTGTTTGGTTATTTTTTGTATATGTCCAAAATGTGCTGATGTCAGTTTTGATAGCGTTTTCAATACCATTGATGTACTTATTAAAACCCGTGCTCAGTTTTTCTTGGATTGGAATATCCATAAGATATTAGTGAATATGGAAGTATTCGTCATCAAACGTTTTTAAAATTTTTTTCAGTAATTTTCTCAGACGTATAATTTTTGCCATATAACCTTCTGCAACGAGCTACCATCTACAATCTGAAAAAGGTTCGCAAAAGCAAAAACTATTTCAGTACATGTAATTTACATCACATTTATGAAGATCTAAAAGGGGAACCAAGAAAAACATAAATAAAATTTTTATACACATATATGCCGATGAATAAAACATAACCATAATATATATTATTTATTTCAGTCATTTAAATTCTTCATTCAGTTCAATTCCTAGGTCGTCAAGCTTGGCTCCAAATCGGAAAAATTCATTCTCAACACCTAAACATCACCCCCATTTCACCATTTTCAGTTATTTCATTATTACTTATAGTCCATTACTTATAGTCCAAACCAAGTTCTTTAATACTTCTTGCTTGTTGAATTTTTTTGTCATCATAATTTGGTATCTGCATCAGCCTCATCAACTCAGAGGAGAATATAATTTTCAAAAATTGTTACTTCAAGAAAATGCGTGTGTATCACTTCACTCTTCAAAATGAATCAGTTCATATTTCTTATTGATAACAACGACAAAAATTACAAATTGTGAAGCACAGAGGATGCCACATCCTTAGGTGTGTGCATCTGTGACGAAAAGAAGCACGGTTCTGGAACCTTACGGAACCTTCCAGCACCCTACCTTCGTATGAAGCTTTGTCACGGTAATGTGGGACCACCTTTTCTTAGCTACTTTTAGCACCTTTTGTAAACCGTGAAATAACCAGATTATCCGATTCCAGGTCTATAATGGACATGGGCGTCGACTAAATGACCCAAACTGCCTCCTGTAATATCAGATCAAGAAAAAGAGCATCTAAGCTCTCCTGCGCTTGACCTTTGACTATTCAGTGCTGCTAGGAAGTGATCTATATGCTTTTCAAGAGCGGCATGAATCTACCCTGCACAAAATTCTTGAACAGCAGAACCAGAATTGGCATCAAGGGAGGGAACAAGCTCTCCCTGGACAGGTCATCCTGAGCCTGAACACTGGTTCACCCAGTCACTTAAGATCAACCTAATCCAATACTACAGTTATATGAATCTGAAATGGAAAGTTTTTTCGAGTGAGCAATTCAAAACCACAACCGAAACCATATCACAAATCATATGTATTTGCTGTACAGATAGTCTGGAGTTTATGTTTTGCTAAGTAATACAGAACATGACCAATAAACCGTTCTATTAGAGATTTGAATTTGAAAATTATTGCAAAACAACAATTTATTTTCCCAAGACTTCAAACAAGATTCCAACTGAAACCTTTGCACATATATTTACCAATTAACCTTGACGCATTTGTAGAAAAAGTTGAAACAACACTTTTGGTTCCCCCAATAAGTGCCATTATTGAACAATGAAAAAATTCAATCATTTCTGCCTCATTGTCCAGAGCTTCTACAAGATTCATGTAAAATATAGTTGCCCGAAATAATAACTTCCATTTTTCAATTCGAATGAATATTATGGAATGGCTCCCGGACTAACTTTACTCTTACTCTCCCAACGAACATAAATATTCATGTGAACCGTTCTGCGCCCATTCATTGGTCGGTGGTGTTAGTATTCCCAAATTTTCCTCACATTGATTCTTCACACATCAAATGGTACTTAAGTCATTCTGGAAATTATTACCATGATCTTAGTTCTACACATGCACTTACAGATAATATTAGTATGGTAAATATTTTGTCCCTACCAATAAAATAACGTTACCATACCAAAATCTGAGGTGATTAGCAGAATGAGTCTGAAAAATGGTGATGAATGTGTGTGATATGTGTTACAAGATGACATGCTGATTAAAATGAAAAAAATAAGTGTGGATGAAACCAGACCGAAAGAAGTCAATCAGCGAAGGATCCTAAATTGAATAGCCAGATCAATTCGAACTTTAGGCGATAAGTTGGCACTTGCAACGCAACACACGTGGTTAGAACACCTCTCGAATCTGAGTAGATTTTTTAAGGAGAGTCAATGTTCCCTATTGAGGCGGTTTGGAGCTTTTTAGAGACGGATTGACAAACGCGACAGTCTAAAACTAACGCACGTTTGAAATGATGTACGTTTCGATAGAAATGGCGTTCGTTGAGAAGTACGCGCAGAAACCAACGAAGGCAAACTGGTGTTCTGTAGATGACTGGGAGCCGCAGACCTGCGCCCCTTAAGCCGTCCCTCATATTGATTTCCTCTGCCCCGCGCGCGCTTTTTCCACATTACGACAGAGCCTCCGTTTGTTGCTTTGCTTAGCGTTAATATACAAACTTGTGGCGTTACTATATTTTTCATTAGGACTATGTATTACCGCCTGGCTTCAACAATACCCGATGGCTTCGATTCGAAGTGTTCCTTTTTTTGTGGCCCACTTTGGGGGGCGCCCGAGTGTATCGCTGTTGGATTTCTATGTCTATAGGACACTGAAAACGGAGTCATTGACATCCATGAATAATTTCTTGTTACTTCGTCTGGAGCGAAACTACCCGGTGGGTGAATAATGGTTGTTCTGTAGGTCAGATTATGGCTTGATTCCATTCAAGTCGCCTGGAGTTTTAAAGATTGGATATCTGATAAATACTTCTCATTTTTTTATGCAATCTGTGCAAGAAATAACGCAAGTGTCGAAAATATGCACAACCATACTACTTCTCAGGCTGATCACGTTCACAAGTGAATCTTTTATGAATGTCTGAGAAGATTTTGGAAAATTAGTGGACTGATACATTTCGCAGCCAGTCGCACAAAATTCAATGTAACTCAAAATTTATTTTTGAAATGTTTTAAATATTCCAAACTGAAAGATAGCTCGACTGTTCTCTGTTTTATAGGTACACATCGTGAGGTAGATACATTTCTACCTGTTGATTTGTTTATCCTTTATGTTTAAAAAATATGTTTCAAATATGTTTTTAACGTTAACCAGCTATCGAACACCTACGAACGACATCCCTCAGAAGTCGAAACTTGTGCGAGCTAAGGATTCACGAGGTCTTACCTTTTAACGAGTGATTCCTAACAAGGGTTGGACGATAACAAGTGAAAATCGAGCGTTCAGCCTGCGGCTTGCACCATCGACTCACACATTGGCCGATTGACTGAACAGATCACCCATGTCGAACCGCCCTGCTACCGACCATAGGTATCTGAATGTATAAGTGGCAGAAATATAAGTGAAATATACAGAACAAGTCAATGAAAGTGAAACTAGTTCAATTCCTCATGGTTCGTGTTCAGATTTTCATTTTGAAGTATTTCCAACCATTTTACTTCCACCTTAATCGGATTGTAAGATACTTTTTTTGAAAGGTCATGGATTTATCTTTGAAATCTACTTCTTTGTATTTGATGGTAAGACCTCATTTAATGCTCATTTAATTGCCTTATAAAGTACTGTTCCCGAGTAGAGAAGACTGGTTCCTCCGGGAGACGGAAATATTAAGAGCAGATAGTTGTTGGTTCACAGATGAATCAAAAATACCTTCCGGTTCTAGTGCAGGTGTTTTCAGTCGTAGACCCAGTACAAAGATATAAACCTGCCTAGGAGCCTAAGCGACTGTATTTCAAGCGGAAATATATGCGACTGAATTGCGTGCGGCGAGATTGGAAGAATCCAACCTCAATAAAAATATTCTCGGACAGTCAAGCGGCGTTGGAATCTCGTGACTCCTACCGAGCAACGTCTAAATTGGTAGCAAATTGTCAAAAACGTCTCTCCTCGTTAGGAAGACTTAACAGATTGTCTCAGTTGTTGGACTACATTAGGGATGAACTACGATGTCTAAAGGTGTGTATTCACCAAAAAAGCGAGCACGAGCGAACAAGAGTGAATGAGCATTCTGCATCAATAATATTCTGGTGAGTACGGGCTAGCGAACGAGCGAACGTATGCTTGTTTGCGTTCAGAAAAGATCGAGAAGAAGGCGGTACATCAAAAGGTGCTTGCACAAAGTAGATGGATCAACTACGACTACGAACTTGAAGACATTTACTCTGGTGCGGACGAGACATCAAAACGTCGAGGAAACGGCAGAGCCTTACTTTTACCATCTGACCTGAAATATCACTCACCATACAAACTAATCGGCATCGTTGAAAAGCTGGGTTCATTTGGTCGAGTGTAAATAGTTGTGAGCCACAATAAAACCTTGCGGGCCACGGTGAAGGGTCGAATAGACCCACTCACTTCGGACCTAACCTCAATATGCTTGCAATGCGGAAAATTGCAATTGTTATGTGTGTTTCAGTATATTACACACTTTCATCAGGAAAAATTCAATAAAAATATGAAGAACTCACTAATTCACGAAACAGAAGTTTATCTAATTTCAATAAAATTTTTATCTAAAATTCTCAGTAAATACTCTTATTCTGTGAAAAACTGAACTCTCAAAATAATGAAGAAGTTGAACATGACTTCATATCTTCATTTATTTATAAATCGCTTCCATATATTTCCGAATCAACAGTAAATTCAATCACTGTTTTTCAAAATAATATTCATGAAATGTTCAAAACATACTTACTGAAATATGAAAGATCTAGTACTATTCAGAATTTTTCCACTTGACATTGTCAGTCAAATTTTGATAACGGTCCATTTTATTCTCAGGTTAGTAAGTTCCCAAATCTATATTTCCACAAGATATTCAATCTTATTATTGTAGTTGTCCTGATGAAGGTTTGAAGGTTTGGCACAAAACAAAGAGTTTTCTTTGTAACAATTCAGCGATTGAGTGCAACTTCACAAACAGTACCGATTTATAATTCATCCAGTCACTAATTCTTTTGCTATATCAAGCATTTCAGCTATTTGTTTGTGAATAGATTCCACTGAAAAAAAATATCATTATTATTTCCATCAGTATCAGTACATGCTTCTCAAAAACTTGGAACACAAATCCGTTTGTGAATGCCATCCGACATTTCCTAATGATGAAGACAGAACACAATGAACTGTAAGCTCCGGCTGCATTCTCCTCTCGAGTTCATAAAAAAACCTCTTTGAATCTCGTCGGTGACATGATATTGTCGGAAAGGTTAAAGTGTAATCGTTGCTCGAACATCTAACGCA
Source organism: Leptinotarsa decemlineata (assembly GCF_000500325.1). Lineage (NCBI taxonomy): Eukaryota > Metazoa > Arthropoda > Insecta > Coleoptera > Chrysomelidae > Leptinotarsa > Leptinotarsa decemlineata. Next base: position 50,827 of record NW_019291925.1, on the reverse strand, counting down.
AAATATCTTACCTCTTAGTGAACGCTCATTAGTTCTGGTTCAGAGGATTTTTTTAAAGAGAATCATATCAGCCCAACACAAAAAAGTTTACGTTTTTTCTCAATGAGAATACACAAACAGGAATTATCCGAGATGGGTCCAATTATGAAGACGGCGAAAAAAAAATTAGTTCACCTTCATAGAGATGAAGTAAACAGTGTAAATATATTTAATCATTCTTATTTCATTTGAGCAGCATTATGAAAAAATCGAAACGAAAAAGTTCGAAATATTTTCTTGAAAAACAGGAAGAAATACGTAACCAAAAAAAAGGAAGACGATCACCACCATAATCCATCATCCCAAGGATCTATATTGTCTCCAACCCCCTCTTTGGAAAAAACCACGACTTATTGGAAAAAACAAAAATCCCAATATATTGCTTTGCTGACGACAGCACACTTATCTCGTCATTCCATTTGGATTCCAGGACATCGGCTGTGAATGCACATCCTCACCAGCAGTATTAGGTTGCATGGAATAATCAAGTCAGAATAATTAATTGAATTACTCACCTCCCTTTCAGTGGTGAATTTTATTGGCGGGTGAATGGAATTGACATATTCGATAAACTTGCCTAATTGCCTAGCTATAGGTACCAGTTAAACAGGCAAAGATATCATCTGCGTATCTATACCAGTACAAGAAGACGTTAATCAACTGCTTATTATGGATTTCATTCTCTATATTATCCATGAATATTTCGGCCAGCAAACTCAATTGGTTTTCCACTTTCAGTTCTCAGCTGAATCAATTTTTTTTGTCGAAAATAATTTTGAGATAGACTAATAGTATGTGAATCTGAAATTTCCTGTTTATTTACAGGATTTACATGATTTTCGTCTCAGAGACGCTCAACCAGTTCTATTTTATCAATTGGCGATATTGATTTAGCGTTATCAGGAAGAATTACTGTTTTAGTATAATTCACTTGTTGCATTTCTGTGAAACTGTGTAGTGGAAATATCACAATAAAGTGTTTGTTGAATACGTTATGGATTTTAATCAATGGCTAATTTTATTCAAGAATTAGTTATCAACATCAAAGAAAATATTAGTTTCAATGAGTTTCAGGATACAATGGATGCAAAAACACCCTTTTCAAATAACGCACCAACTTTTATTCCGGTTCGTTTCTGATTTTTACAGTTTATTGAGTGAGTTACTGGCCAGTCTATTATTTCTGACCCATATTCCAAAGGAAACATCCGTTAAAACCGAACCTCTAATGGCATATCCTTCGAAAATAAACTGTTTTTTGTTTATGTTTCCTCAAAGTTGGCTGCACACGTTGCTGACTGGGCGTCCGATGACTTACTTTCTCTTTATTGTTCTAAATCTTCAAACTTTCCGGCTCATCGATTCTGACCGATCAGAAAGCACTGTGAAAAGCTTCGAAAATAAAATTAAATATCTGTCATATGGATCGTAACTGAGGGAGATTTTTGTAAATTTTGTGAAAACGTTATATCATTTTCAAGACCAACCCTACTATGCCGGGTAACAGTAAATTTGAGCACCCTTACAAGAAAGTCGAAATACAGGTTTTCATAATCTACTTTTGATTTTATATCAATTCTTGAAACATGGGGATTCTTTTTTGCAACGGCATTCCAGAATAGCTTCACAAATTTCTGCTAACGCAGTTGGTGGTTTCAAACAATGGTCAAACCACCAACGCCGACATAAAAAACTTGGCACACAATAGGTGGTTCTTTTGCCAGCTTTTACGTAGTGATGTTTATCAAGTACTCATCTTGGTTTTTCACAGTTCATATTTAATCGAGGCATGCCGTTCCGGTACTGATGATTTCCAACAAGCTGAAACAGCTGCGTACCGGTGGCTCTTGAATTTGAATCAAGTTGTGAATTGTGGAAAGAGTGCTCATCTATTTATCCTTCAATTTTCACGCAATTATTTCCCAGCTACTTAACTGCGTTAACCTTTCTTGATTTTATTACAAAAAAAGTGAATCACAAAAATCAATTAATATTTTGTAATCTTTATTTATCAGGCCAATCAATTATAAATCTGAAGTAAAACTCGGTGGAATAGAACATATGTTATAGGTAGATGAAGTGGTAGTTTTATCCTTAGTTTGGAAACAATATTCTCCATAGCCACACTTTTTGTACTACGAACATATCAATATAAGGGTTATTTGAAAAGTCACGCGATGAAATAATTATTTAAGGTGCCATGATGGCAAAATAAATGGAAATCCCACCAAAAAGCGATAACCCGAGTGAACTTCATTGTACACAATATTTAAAAAATAGCCATTTGCATAAACAAGTCTTTCGTCGTCCGGATTTAACACGTCGAGTCCTTGTTGAAAATTCCCTTCGACCGGCACAATAATAGGATTTAAAAAGTTTAAGTAAATCAACATATAGCAACTCTAGTCTGATTATTTCGAGAGGAGGGAAATAAAGTTTCATTCGGTGAATCGATTTGGCTGAGACCCCCATTTATGAAACGAATTTTTTTCAGACAAATCGCTGGATTCAATGTTAGATGTTCACAAGGTTACCAAGTTATTTTTTGACTACATTCAATTTACGGTAACTGAGTTGAAGAGCAAACATTTTTTTGTCATTCCTAAAGGAAATTTCATTTTTCACTTGTTTTATAAATAATATCAGTTGATTCTGAAAAATGTCGAGAAATTTCGTCTTCCAAGAAACAACTTTTGGACTCAGCAAAGCTGTAAGATATTTGGGTATATTCCTAGAAACACAGCTAACTTTGATTTCTCCAGAAAGAAGAGGTGGTCAAAATTCACCTCTACGGATCGACCGTAGTCTTTTGAAGATTTCCTCATCTTTATTTCTATATTTCATTTTCATTCTTTTATTCATTTATTTCTGCATTTTCTATAGTGCTGAGGTATCATGGGAGACTAAAATGTTTGAGAATATTACAAATTACTTGTCAAGAACTATGCCAGATCTCCAGAATGGGTACTTCAGAAAGCTGGTGGAACTGACTTTGACTAGAAGACAACAAGAACCTCGCAAGGCTATCCCTTCCTTACGTCAGGAGGGCTGTCGGAGGAGATAAGAAGAATTTTATGCAAGTGAGTAAATACGTGTAAACCTTGAATATTCACCAACGATATAATAAAGATACTTCTTCAAATATCGTTTCTTCATTTTCGTTATAGTATTTTGTGAGACTTGTGGGTATTATAGAGAGCACTTCCCCATGCTGAGATGCAAGAAACATTCAGCTGAAAAGTATTGTAACATA
>NW_019291925.1:14400-47155 GCF_000500325.1 Leptinotarsa decemlineata | reverse complement strand
GTTTTATTTAAATTCCAATATAGTTAAGGGCAGAAATTGGCCCTTGGAACAAACTGAAAAAATCATTATGGTCCGAAGGCTTCAAAGTTTGGAGATCCCTGTCTTAGAGTATAAAATTTGTTCATTAGCACTAATTCTTTTCGGTCATTTGTGGTCATTTTATCTCATATAGTGATCAGTAAAAATTCTCAGATATTCACCAAATATTTCCGGACACTGACAACTTTGTCGTGGACAATGAGGTTCATGATTTTTTATTGTTTTTAGAATTGCTTGATCTTGAAAGTTATTTGAAAGATTTTCCTTGCTCCTTTCAGGAATAGGTTGAACGCGAGATATTTGGCTAAGAGAAAAGTCATTTCTCATGTGTTGCTTTGAAATATTATGATATTGGTCATGATTTATTTTGTAAATACTATTTATTCACACTAGGAACAGTATTAGTTATTATACGGTACCTTGTAGTACACTAATATTTATTTTCAGAGGAGAACTTTGAGTTTGACCAATTTCCATCGCTAGTTTCTACTTGTCAAATAATTCTCATATAACTCATAAACATCTTCAGACACAGGGTCAAATGGTTTAGTCAAAGTTTTGCAAAATTTGAAATGATTGATATTATTCTATAATCACCGTGTTGCTTTGGATCACCTGCTTTGAAATCTTTAAAATCTTCAGCATCAGATAAGATCTGAACCTGCACCAGCACACTTGTAATTTTCAGAGTTCAACTAGCACAGGGATCGATTCATTAGTCGTCGAATGGATCATAGATAATGTCCTGTACCTTATATTCATCTGCTCTTCGAAAGCACACATAGATTAAACGACAGAGAATTACACTAGAGAGCTCGTGGAAATATGGAAGTAGAATAAACCTTATGAATGTTACATCAGAGTGCAGCACTAATAAAAACTTGAAGCAAGTATTAAAGTTTTGTTGAATATGCTCTCGCTCCGAGTAATTGGTTTGTAGTGTCGGGAGAATTGATTTTTAGATTGTGTAAACCAATTTTCATCCCGTATTACCGGTGATGTGTTTTTTTTATTTGAAAATAACCGCAACAACCTTATGGTTATTAGCGGCGGAAGGTGTAATTACAAGCAGTAACAATATTGATTACAACATTATATTTTGTGTTCTCCCAGAAATATCACTTGTGGAATATTTTTATATAGTGAAATTATCTCTGAAAACATGTCAAATGGCAGGTCATGATTCAACAAATAATATCATGGCAAGCTCACTCGCTTTAATTACAAGTGTTCAGGTGTAAAAACATGCTAATGTTTCGGAAGAATATTTTTGAGACTTTTATAGAAATACTTAATATGAACAGAGTTAAAATGATACACCAGTGCTTTTTTTTGAAGTGAAAATCACTTTTGAAATTACCATTCCTCTGTGAGCGAATTTGAATTGGATTTTATTTTTAGTTCAATTTACGATTTTCCGTTGAAATTGAGTTCATTCTTTTGCACTTTGTGGTCGTATGATTATGTCAAATAACACTAATATTCATGAGAATTTTGATTTAGGTTCTACTTATTTTCCATTTCGGAGTTTATCCTGTACTGGGAGTGCTTTTACTCTGGGGGGCCTACGTCAGGTTTAAACAATGTTTCAATTAAAACGGTCGGTAGCCGGGTTGGTCGGTGGTTAGAGCCACAGGCTGAAAGATCGATTTTCATTTGCTATCGTCCAACCCGTGTTAGGAATCACACGTTGAAATGTGAGTCCTCGTTAATCCTTAGCTCGCACAAGTTCAGACTTCTGAGGGTTGTCGTCCGTAGAGGTGCGACAGCTGGTTAACGGAGAAACATATGTTTTTTTATTTTTTAAATAAGTCCGGAACTGAATGTCAATTAACACACGTATTCAGAAGGTTTTTCACGAAAAGTAAGTATCTAATCGGACAATCATTATTTGTGAAAATATATAAGAAACAAAAAGAAATGTGAGTTTATGGACAATAGCTTGTTGAAGGGTGATTCTTTCGAATAAAATGACAGAACTGAAAGTTCAAACGTGAAGTAACCAAAAAACAATGCATTTTCAGAAAGAAACTCATAGAATATTTTGAGAAGAGCTTTTTTTTGTTTTTTTTTTGGCGTGCGGAGTAATTGCAGCACACGCTTGCTGAATTCTTGTACACAGTTCCGCTCGTTGCCTTGGTCGTGATTTGTAGACATTTTGTGTGGCATAGCTCCGTAGGAAATAATCCAGTATAGTAACGTCAGGCGATCTAGGTGCCCATCCAATTAATCCACTCCCCACTCCTATCCAATAATTAGGGTAGTTTTGATACAGCCAACTCTTCACAATTCCCGCATTATGAACAGAATAGCCATCTAACTGAAAATATAAATTCCTTGGTTCTGTAAGAGGAAGTTCATCTACTGCGTCCGACAATTCATTTCTTAAAAATGTAAGACATTTGCGGCATTGATGTTGCTGTCAAAAAAGAATGGTCCAATTATTTCCTCATTCAATATTCCACACCAAACATTTTATTTTGCTGAATATTGCTTTTTACAGTTATTCACCCAGTTTGGTGGCCCCAATATCAAAAATTTGGTGTTGAAACCACTCCATTTGTTGTGAAACTATCTTCCTCACTGAACAGAATATTTTTTAAAATATGTCTGTCGTTGAGGTATCCATCCTGTGCCCATAAGCAAAATTCCAAACGTTTTTCTTGATCATCTGGTTCTGGAGTGTGCAAAAATTTTGGTTCAAATGCCTTCAATTTGTTTTTTCGCAGACATCGCCTAATATTCTCCCTAGGTAAGTTTAAATCTAAGCTGACCACCCTTTAACTATTATTTGGATTATTTCTGAAATATATAGTCTGATTATTTCCATTCTTTCTTCGTATATTATTCTTCAAAATATACGTGGATACTGCTCCAATCCGATTGAATACTTGGTTAATTTTATGTTCCGTGCTGGACGATTTGGGCGTCTTTCATTGAATATTCTTTCACTTCGGTAATTATATCCAGAAATATGTATAAATTCGATTATTTCTTGAACTGACAATTGGGCCATTATCTAGTTTTATTTTGAATAACAAACTTAGGGTAATAAATGTGAATCACGAAATGACAATTCCTGAATAAATAGTTGATAAACAAGTCGCAGCCTACTTGCTCATACCATTGACCCATACGCAACAGCATATTTCGTAAAATAAATTAATCATAAAGTAAAACAAATTGGGGTAAATAAAGATTTAAGAAAGGTGCTTCCATCTTAAATGGGTCACACTGTATATATAGATGAACGAATAAATGTGCCATATCAAGGTTGAACACCAGCATTCATCAGCACATCTATTTTTTACGACTCTAGTTGGGGCCTTCCTTAGTAGAGATGGCATAGTCCATTGCTGGACAGTTGAGTCCAGCAAGTCACTATGCATTTGTGGTTCAGCCTAGCACCACTGATGAGACCTATGTGCTGTCTGGTGCTAAATCACAAATGCGTTGTGATTGGCCTATGTTTATTTGCCTTGCAGTGGAAGTTGCAGTGGAAGACAGAAAACAAATCTCGTCAGCGGTTGATGTCCCAGCTTTGCAACAGACCGCAGTTTAATATTAATGGCGTCTTCGTAGGGGGAGTTGCCATCGCCCTTGCTCACCGAATCGTTACTAATTCCTGAAATGAAAAGTCTAGATCGCTGTTTGAACTGAAAAAAGTCAAATTATATTCTGTGGAAGATCTCAGTTTTTGTAAACGAATAATCTAGATAAAAAAAAGTTAACTTCTCTGAAGAGGTGAAATACCTTGTTACTATCCTCGACAGAAAGTTAACATGGAATTCTCACGTACAGAGTAGATTAAAAAAGCATATGTGGCTTATGAGCAATGTCGGAGGACAGTGGGACGCGCACGGGGTCTTTCACCCCGTGTGGTCACCTGGATCTACACTGCAATAATGAGCCGATGTTAACGTATGGAGATATTGCATGGGGACCGACATTTCTACAAGCAACGGTCATCCAAAAATTATATCAAATACAGCGACTGGCTTGTTTAAACATCACAGGAGCCATGAGAACATGGCACCAACAGCGGCAACGGAATTAATTACTGGTCTGACCCCTCTGGACCTGTATGTTAAGGAGGTTGCGTTAATGACCATGTTACGATTGCACACGGCTGGTGTAAACCTCGAAGTAGGAATGGGTCAATGGAGGCTGAGCCTATGGCGAGAAGTGCTTACTGCGCAACCTCTGATACAGGCAACCAGTAATGCAATTGAACCCAGGTTTGTGTTTAACAAACCCTACAGAATACAAATAAATGGGGAATGAGAAAAAATACCAGCGTGGCCCAAATAGAACTGCCTGGTATCTCAGTCGCCACAAAAGAAATAACCAGGAAAATAATTTTTGGAAAAACATAACAATCTGCACTGATAGCAAACAAGTTCTATTAGCCTTGAACAGACAACGTGTTACCTCAGGGCTAGTACTAGAGTGCTACCAAGATTTAGCCAAAGCCTCGGTAGATAATAACATTATCCTGATGTGGGTTAAAGGGCACGACAGGAGTGAAGGTAATCGCATGGCCGATTCTTCAGCCAAGGAAGCGACTGGGCTAAGAATTTTAGGACCCAGTGGCACCTACGGCCTGATGACTTCGACAATTGCGAAACTAGCCAAAAGTCACACCCATGCTCAATCCCTAAAGAGATGGGATGAAATCAAAGGATGCAATCTTACCAGGACCACTCTGGGCGGCCCTGGAAAGCTAGCGCCGAAGAAATATCTGGCGATGACCAGGAAAAATTCTGTTGGTAACATTTTCAATTATGTTACGTAGGTGATCATCAAACTTCTTAAGGTAAACTTGACTTTTCCAACAAGGAGAACATCTTAGAGTATAAAGTAGTTTAGGAATGGCTAAACAGGTGTTCAATAAAAAAAAAGGAAGTGTGCATTGGCAAATCATATAAACGTGTGGCAATCAAGTCAAGGGAAACTATTTTGTTCTGCAAACTATCACATAGAGCTTCCATAGTGAGAGGGGCGCCAAGTAGTTCCCATTTAGATTTTTCCATTAGTTTTGTACCAGGAACAATTTCCATAATGTCGGCAAGAGATTTTGGTTCAAGACAAATTGTATTGTCATCAAAACTAAATGTGGGTAACAAATATCAGATCAGTCTGTCAACAGGAAGGGGGTCAGAATTAAGTTACTGAATTTGACCACAACAAACAAATGGGCAAGCTGAATGAAACCGTTTAAAACTTTGACCCAAATGAACAGGGCAAGCTCAATAAAACTGTTTTAAAACGTCATTATTCCGTGTTTGAACCTGGAATTCCGAGATCAAAATTGGAAATCCAAAAAAAAGTGAGTAGAGCAAGTGACCTCCTCAGTCCCAGAGAAACTGTAATTTTCCTTCGAAAGAACATAATGATGGCTCTCTATCAATTTTTATGGATGATTCCGCAACATTTCCATTCGCCCCATAATTTTGTGGTGATTTGAAAGAATCAGAGATGAATATGCAAATCAAAACGTATATTTCCATTAATTTGGTAACGCGTCCGGATGATTTGAATAATTGAATGAGTATCTATGTAGATTGTCGATAAGATCAAGGTTGAAACGGTGTCAAGCTAACAGTGGAACAGTCCTATCTATATTCATCAGAAACCAGGAGTGTCTGGTAAAGTATTTTGTCGTGATAAAAAACATGCTTTCTTGAATCGTTGCAAGGCTATCTGCTACTAGTATTTTTATAAACGCATATTCTTGTTCCACTGACGAGTTTTTGAAGAATATACACTCCTCAAAATTCGGCGTGAGTCATTAATGTGGGTTACACTACCTCTGAAATAAAAAACTACCTCAAAGTCTTGCAAAATTAGTCACAAGATTAGGTGTTTCATCAAAATGAATGACATAGACCTCAAAATTGTATCGATATATTTTCATGTTTCAACAAAAATTAAAGGGGGAGCAACGAGTAGCCTATTGCTGGTCACTCGATTGGTATTGATGAAGAATAACAAAGTTTGAGTTTGGAAAAATACACATTTCTACTTCACCTATTTTCATTGTCTTTTGGAAAATTAACTCGAATTAGAAAATAGTTACCAACTTTCTGAACCTGTATTATGTAAATATTATGACGATTGAGAGAAGAAGAATAACGACATATGCTATTAAAAATACATTGCAATCTAGGTGCAGCTCTAATACAAAGAAAAAAAGCAGAAAACAACATACAAATACTATATGTATTTATTGATATTATCTTACCAAGTATTATTCTACCTAGCATTGTGGGAGGATTTCAATAACTGTTCTTTAAAAATACTTAATTATGGACTAGGTTAAATTTCGTTTGGTAATTTATTTCATGCATCCCTTTGAAAAACAAAGAATTCATGGCACTTCTCCTATTTGTTCTGCATAAATGCAAATTAGTGTGATTGCTTGTGGCATATTTGTGCACTTCTGAATTTAAACTGACAAATTCAGAAAAATATGAAGGTGATAAGTCATTCAGAATTTTATATATAAATGTCATAGCTGAGTAATACAACCGTAAAGAAACTGGTAGCTACTCCAAAGTTTATAACAGAATTCCAATTTCAGTAAATCTATTAATTTTTAGAACAATTCGCCTACCGCGATTTTGGCATTCCTTTAGTTTTCATTTTATTCTGTTTTAATTAATTCGCCATGAGGTACTCATTTACATCCTTCAATGCGGCATTCATTTCTTCAATAACTTTATCTAAGCACGTATCGTAGCACGCCAATAGTGTATCATCTGCAAATAAATTCATAAAATCAACATTTATACACAATTTCATGTCATTTAAGTATAAGATAAAAAACAGAGGTCCTAAAACACTACCCTGAGGCACACCTATATTTATATCAAATTCCTGTGAGATATTATCTTGAACTCTGACATTTTGCTTTTTATGGGATAGATAGTCAGATAACCATTGGTAAATATCACTATCAATGCCATAACCTCTTAATTTTATTAGAAGAATATTACGATCAATAGTTTCAAACGCCCTCTTCAGTTCAAGAGGGGATAACGATAAATTTGTAGCTTACTACAAATTTATTGTTATCAACTTCCACTAATTGTCCATTCCTGGTAAAATTTATAATTTAAAGAGATACTATGGACCTTTTATTGATATCTTTCGAATTAATTTTGCGGCCTGTAGAAGAATATTCATATACCTATCGAACGTTAATGTTGCCAACGGACATTTCATGAATGTACACTGGACGTTATTTTAATGTCCATGTCCATAGGGACCAAGATTGGATCTTTTATGGACGTTCATTGGATATCCTGTGTTTACTGGTTTGCTGTCTGCAGAATGCAGTCCTAATTGAGAACCACATAACTGTTGAATTCAGAAGTTTATAAAATGAGTTTCAAGGACGTTTCCATAATTCACAAGACATAATATGCCATCTTTATCTTTTGGGAAGAAAAAAAATTATTTCGTAGGAATTCATCTTCCTCTTCAAAATCGGTGCATGTACAATAATTTTTTCCAAGTCAATAACTTGAACAGTTTGAGAAAAAGTTTGTTGAAAATACCCTAAATTTACATCTACACTATACGGGTCAATTTTCTTTCATCAACGGTATATAGATAACCCGATTTTTCAATGTTTGAAACGCATTAATGAAATGAGAGATGAAGTAGAAGAAAAAGTTTGATGTTACAATCAATCAAATATATGCAACAACATATTTTATGTATTGACTTATAATAAAAGACAGATAAAACGTATGACTATGTTATACAAAATAATATGAAAAGTGCATTTAGAACTGAGTTATTATTAAAAACCAACTATTTGAATACATTGAAAGGGTTATATTTGAAGTGTTGTTCATACTCAAAATATGGAATATCTTGTCTCCATCTACACGTCACTAGATGAACTAAATACTGCGTTACCAGTCATTAATGTAATGTAACCTGCGAAAATAATTCACTTTCCTCTGGTGCGAATTGTGTTGCACTTGAGTCAAATACAGATAGATGGCAAATTTGACGACAGAAATTGAATCTAAAATTTCTGAATACATTTTTTTAAACAAAAACATTTTTTCTACAGGATGTTGAGATATTGCAAGTAAATATCCTTGAAAAATACCAAATTTAGACTTTTATATAACAGCTTACAAAATAACATTTCCGGTCCTGTTTGTCACTCACCTGAACAAGAACATCGTACTTCTCAAATGTACAGGGTGTTTCTTGACTGTGGTACTGAAAGTATCTATAGAAGAGAGACAAATCTCCAACCTTTTTTCGATATTCCAGACTATTGAGGTTGCAACTGATGTTCGCGTCTCCAATCAGGCGGATGGCTCTTTGCTGTATGGAATTTCAGCAGTGTCAGGGCAATGAGGCGTTTATTTAGCCCGAACTAGATTGAAATTATCAGATCCAGTGGCGTCTCAGTGGGCACCACAGCAAAAAATATGGAAAAACCAAGAACACCACTGACTTTTTTGTAGTTTTTCATTTGTTTAGAATAATTTAGATGGAATGACTGCTAATTGACAACTCTGACTTTCACTGATATGAAACCACAATCATTGTCAACTGGTTCACGAAAACAAAGCTAGATATGAAGAAGACACAAGCAACGAAAAATTTGTATTTTCAGTTGATCAATCTAAAAAAACCAAATACTACAAGAACAGGTCAGTGGCAATCTTTTTTCCCAATATTGTCGGCTGTACTGTCCCCTGAGACTCCACTGCACTGCAAGTTTGACCCTCATTAGAGAACTGAAATACAGAGAGGACAGCTAATATGATATAATAACAAAAACCAAACTACAACTGGCAGTTTAAGATGTTTTCGACTAACCCACCTTGTATCTGAAGAAATACAATACAGCTATGAAACTTTTAATCCGATTATGTAGGTATTTTGAGTGGAAATGAGTGACCAGTGTCGTAGAGTACATGATTAAAACATTAGTTACTTTAAATAAATAAATATATTAATATTCTTAAANTGATGATGTTGATGATGATGACGAAGCCATCGCAAGCAATCAAACAAAACAAGCAGGAACGAAAGGTACGTATATGTTTGTAGGAATATGAAAAAAAGTTACTCACGCACTGCACAAAATTCGCAAAATAAATATTAGAGACGTTAATTACTGCCGTAGACGCCGAAACACCAACGAGCCGTAAATTAAATGCGATTAAAAAATGTACTAAACCAAAAATTATTTTCGTTCGTAACAACTTCACCCTTTCAAGGCAAGTTTCGAATATAAACTGAAGCTTTATATTTAATGAATAAACACCTCAGGAACCTCCGCCTATGATTTTACGAGTTTTACGACCGTTTTATGACTTGGGCCCTCATTTTGTGCTATCGACAAATTATGAACGGACTATAGCTAGGGCTAAATAAGCGTCTCATTGCTTCTGATAACTGTAGCAAATTTCAACCAAATCCGTGTAAGGATATTTTATGAATACCATTTTTTTTTAGGTTTCAACGCCCTGAATCTCAGAAATGAAGCAAACGACCTAACGAATCACCCTCTGAAGTTTCGTACCGTTGTTAGGAATAACCCTGTATATCAGTTATCAGTTGTTTTGTATTCTTATGATTTCCTCTAGTTACTCAATCATCAATAGTCAAAAATGATTCTAAGAATAGGCTCATTAAAATGACCACTAATTGTCATAATACCAACCTTACTAAAAATGTTTCAACCATTTACCAGCGTCCGTCATCAGAAAACTAATTCAATAGACAATAGAAAATTATTCATTGCTAACTGGTCACTGAACAATTGTTTCGGAATGGCTGAATTTCATACCTTTGGAAAAGTTCTACTAGTTTCGCTAATAAGTATAAAGGTTTGGACAAGAAACAGTAAACAACCAGATATATCTAAGAGGGAAAGATCATTTATATACAGAAGAAATAGATATAGACCTAAAACTGATCCTTGCGGTACCTACTCCCCAACTAACTTTTAATCCGGATGTATAGTCAGTTTTAACCAGTTGGTTTCGTCCTGTCAGTCAATGAAAGTCTGAACTAATTAAACTCACCTTGAAACATTGTAAACCACCTTCAAACAAACATTAAAATTTCTAATTTTCAACTTTTTATTTCCTACCCTCGCCGACGCCCTTGATGTAGCGCCGTGGCGCTTGCGTTCCTACATCCCCATGACAGGCACGAGCTGCGTCCCTCTCTCACATCAAATGTTCTCAACAACTTGTCTCTTTTAGAAAGTTCCGACAGTGCTAGACACCTGGCGGGAACAGAGAATACACGCAGCCCTTTATTTCCGTCTTTGTCTGCCGCGCGTGGATAAGATACCGTTAGCCTAGAGAGAACCGTAATGTGGATGCGGTGTTGCCGGATATTGTCTGAAGGCAGGAATACCCGGAACGCAGGATATCTGTAAAATACCGAAATTTAAATTTGGTTCCTAGGAGAATTTTGACTAAATTAAAATGGGGATATGTTTACTACAAAGTGCTAGTCGAGTTCAAATCTATGCATGGGGATTTTTGAAACGATGAGAAATTGGGAGGGTGGAATAAATTGTTGAGTTGCGTATTTTTGAGTACTATTATAAAGGAATCGAGATATCGACTTCAGTTTTTTCGGTTTGGGAGATATACGGGCATATTCGAAAAGTTCAAAATTTAATTTTTTTAATGTATCATCTTCATAGTAGAGATAGGAGTCTCTTAACAGTTTATTTTTCTAAATACTTTGAAGAGTTTTGCTAATTCGATGATAATTACAAAAATTATTACCGTTTTATTACGGTCTTGATAATGACTTGAATGGTAGCCATTTCTACTCTCTTCATGTATTACAGACTATTTTCTAAACTTTCATCAAGTACCCGAAATGTACTGATATCACGAAACGTCTATATTTCCATATTTCCAGTCAGGTCTCAGCGAGTCGAAGAAACTCCACAATTTGAAAAAAACCTATGTACATTCGCTATTGTCTGAGAGTAAAAGAATTTCAAGAATGCAACCATGTCGGTACATCAAAGAAAGTAACGTAGCTGTCTCAAGCAAAAGGCCCTGCAATTCATACACAAAGTCACTGAGATATTTCTACCCGCTATGCACATTGAGGACGCCGCTAGAGAGCAATCAAAATANTTTATTCAATGTAGCTATTTCGTTTTTTATGTAAAAAGAGTGTACTGTTTTCCTGATACATTTCTTGACTTCTTCGTCGATAACCAAACACTTGCTGTCAATGGATACTCTCGGCTCCAAAGAGCTGTTGTTTTCCTTGAGTTCCTTAAGAATTCTAAAAATTGTCGATCTATTGACACCGGTCATACTCGCGCATTTTTGTACTACTTCCTCCTTACTTTTTATTTCGTGCGGATATTGTATTCTTAAAGATTATATACATTCATAACAATTGTTTTTCATTTATATTTAATGCTGACAATGTTTTTTCAATCCCCTTCAACTTGATACTTTGTTGGACAATGTCTTGGTTATTACTGTTATATTAGAAAATGTACATATCAACACATCATGTCGTACATGTCGTATTTGATGTGTTATTTTGTTTGTTATGAATGAGAGTTCACGAATAAATTTTGTATATTCATTTATTCAATTAGTTGAGAGTGAATTATTTGAATGCAGTACGCATTCAAATTATAGATATACTCTCATTTCCGGACATACTATAAACTTCAATAACCATACTATAAACTTTCATTCTTTCCATTCGGACAGTCATAAATTAGCAGCAAAAATTCAATGTTGCACAGAACATTCTCACTGCCTTCATCTGCTAACAATCTATAGTCCGTTCATAATTTGTTGATAGCTCACTGCAAGTTTGACCCTCATTAGAGAACTGAAATACAGAGAGGATAGCTAATATGATATAATAACAAAAACCAAACTAAAACTGGCAGTTTAAGATGTTTTCGACTAACCCACCTTGTATCTNAGAACATTCTCACTGCCTTTATCTGCTAACAATCTAGCTAGGGAAATTGATATAATTACACAGATAGGTCATAATAATGGTTTCATCGTAGATACTATCCAGAAGTGTCAGGAAACAAGGCCGGAAATTCACTTACAGATTAATATACCCTCAGGTCAAATAAACAAAAATCAAGAAATGGGTATCATATTTTGGAAAAAAACAGAGATAATTGCGAGTTTCTTCAGAAAAAACAATGTGGAAGTGGCATTCAGACCAAATGCCAGGTTATCTCATCTCCTTTTCAATGCCAAAGATAAGGTGGACAAGTTGGAGAAATCTGGAGTTCATAAGCTCAATTGTCCGGAGTGTAATAGTGTTTATGTGGGACAATGTGGCCGAAATTTCCCAAATCAGTATGCTGAACATGAAAGGTCCTTCAGACTAGAAAAAAATGATTCGACGTTTTGAAACCATTTCTTGGCATGCAACCACAAGTTTCCGAATCTAAACGATACGGAAATTTTGCACTAGGCAAGGAAGGATTACAAAGTCAATTATTTAGAATCCTTGGAAATTCTCAAGCATGAACATTGCGAGTGCAACCTGTTAAATGATCAAATCGATTTAGTTTACTCACCAGTTTTTAAATTGGCAGATCCGCATTGTGAACTGCAAATTCAGGCACTCAATCAAGCCAAGTACCTTCATTATAGCACCTACAGGGTTGGTATATAATGGCTAATGTAGTGAATCATTGTTAGTTTATTATATAAGTTAGAAAATGTTCGTGTACGATGAAACTGCAGTAACATTAGTTACAAATAAAAGTGGTAAAAAATATAGAAAGTGTCATTTCTCTTTTCTTCATTATGATTTCCTACCACGTAGTAACGGCTACATCCAACAATTAATTATATTCTACTTTTGTGGAATTACAATAATATAAAACATGTTCAAAAAATCGTTCAAAGAAACGTGTTTTATTCGTGAACAAAACATCTCATGTTCAAGTGATCAGTGTCGAAAAGAAAGCGGCTGTTAATTAATGAGTTTTGAACTACAAGTAGAACTTTCTGCCTAAAATATCTTTGAGTATGTAGAACTGGTGTATAAGCTTTCTTACTCGATTCGCAAGGTAACACCTGATTTCATTCAGTACATTACCTTACTTGCAAAATTTCAAAGGTTTTTGTGGCAAAATTAGATGTGCAACTGGCAACGTCGCTCGTTTTAGGTCCCATTCAGTGAGCTATGGTCGCGGTCGCGGCTGCCAGCAGTCGATGTTATTCTGTTCGCGTGTGTTCGTTGGTTCCCAGATTTGAATTACTGATCGAGTGTGAAGCTATTTTAGGGGATTTTTTGAATTAAACTCTGTGTGATTTCGGTCGTACGGACTTGACAAATAGTGCCAGCATATAAAGGGTCGTTTTCAAAAGGATATTTCTGCGATAGTCACTTGACGGCGCGTTTCAAACCCTTTCAATTCTGGTGGGTATTATTTTCAATACAACTGAGTCATAATCGTGTTATTCAATTCGGGGTTATCTGCTTGTCAAGGATGATTGTCATCAATGTTGTCTTCGCTTACGTAAAAGTGAGTGACACTTGATACATTTATTTGCGATATACGACCGACGTTTTAATGTTCTGATTTCATGCGGTAACGAATTTCGATTTTTTGAAGTCTTAAGAGAGTTAATTGTGCGTATTTCACCAAAACGCTACCTGTTTTTGTAAAACAGACCTTTCTGGCTGCTCTAGATTACAACTGCCTACGTATTTGAAGGGTAGTGCTTTTTTGCCTATAGAAACAGTTTACCTAGTAAGTGACACTAATTAGATATACCCTTCCGGCGCCCTTCTTGGTTGTAATTCAATTATTAGGTCACCCATCTTACAGTTTATGGCACAATCATGCCGCTGGAATTGCAAAGGCTGCTTCTCAAAAGCTTGGAACACTGTTCCGAACCAGAACATCGGAGAAAGGTTAAAGGTTGGAGATTTGTTTCTCTTCTATGAATACTTTCACGGAAAGTGACATTTGATTCGCATATATGTACGAAAATGGAAACTATTTTATTACAACAATAACAAGGAAAAATTAAAAACTTTTTGAAGTTTTTGTGTAGCATAGTTAATGGAGATGGCAATAATTTCAATTTTGAGATGCCATGATTAGAGATTTTGGTTTTCAAGAAAATTTCTAGTCAATTAAAGAAAAAGATGTAATACCAATTGTGTTGTCATTTCTCAAAGGGTACGTATTGTCGATTCACAAACTCAGAAGAGAAAGGAACATTTTGAATCGACTGTAGGATCAACTCAAATGCTTTCTATGAGTCGTTTCTCATGATTTTCAGAAAGGATAGCTAATGCGAACATAACCATCGTGAATTATATTACACCATTAGAAAATACTTAACTCTAATAACAAACTAATAAATAACCTTCCAATGAAGCGGTGTTCATTAGTTCAGATATCAATACATAAAAAGTTCAGATATAATAGGTTCTTCAAATGTCCTATAAATAGAATGGAATATACATTATAGATGTCAACGAAAATATTTAAATCATGGTGATATTAAGAAATACATGGTCCTATCCATTCGATTGTGAATTCATTCCGTGAAAAAGTTCAATAATAAAGTTGTATTGATTACATTTTCATAAGAATATCACCCAACCTACATTTTTAGGAATACCACAGATAATATCGACAGAGATAAATGTGTGCTGTTTCTCATTTCAAATACATACATAATTATATACGTTGGGAAATACTTGCGTTCGGTAAAAACCCATAAGATCGTTCATCATTGATATGTGCTGGATTTTTGAAACCGAAAAACATTGAATCATAGCTAAATTTCAAGAAAAACCCCAATTAACAAATTTCAGTTGTTTCATATTGAAACCTCAAGGCCCGGTTGTAGATGTCACAATTGAACCCTAGCTCAACCGAATTGCCATTATGAATTGGAGCTAAGATCCAATTCATAATGGCACCTAAGGGTCAGCCTGAAGAATCAAATTACCTGAAAAATGCATTCAAACGTAATGGGTACAGCGGAAGAGAATTCGAGCGGCCATACCACTCAGAAGAGAGAATACCAAAGCAACCCCAGCTAGGCCAGTTAAAGGAAAAGCCTTCCTTCCCTTTGTCAAAAATGTCAGGGACCGGATTGGTAGAATCTTAGTGAAACACGACGTGAAACCAATATTTAGGTCAACAAAAACCATCAGGCAAAGCCTCAGTCCAGCGAGGTTTACCAGATCCCTTGTAGCTGCGGGTGGTCTACATCGGAACCACGAAACGAAGTATCGGGATCCGTCTCTCCAAGCACAAGAGAAACTGTCGCCTCGAACAAACCGACAAGTCGGCTGTGGCCGAACATGCTGTAAACAAAGAAGATACCCACATTATCTTATTCGAAGTACAGTAATACTCGACAGTATCCAAAACTAGCACCCAAGAATATATATATAGAGGCAATAGAGATTCAAAAGCATAGGGATAATTTCATTAGAGAAGAAGAGACAAAGAATATTAATAAAAGCTGCCTACCTGTCCATAGAGGTACATGAACACTAATAGGTGATACAATTAAGAACGATATAAATGGAGCGCCCAGTACGGAAATAGTAGTTACCTTCTGATCAAAAGGAAATCTATAATGAGTTTGAAGAACAAGATTACCATCTACAATACGATGCTCAAGCCTGTCATCATGTATGCTTCAGGCGTCTGGGGACAAGCGGCGAAATATAATATCTCCATTCTGAAAGTGTTCTGTGTTCCTTAAATCTTACTTTGATAGATCTTTTTGTCTGTCCATAATATTTTGCATCGCAGTCCTCACATTCAATTTCGTAAATTCCATACTTTTCCGAATTCTCGACTTTGTCTTTTGGACTTCCCAAAAGGCTCTGTAGTGTATGACTTGTTTTTATGGGTGGTACACCTGGATGGTTTACCTGTATGGGATACTTATATAGCATAAATAGGGTTAGCTCGCATTAGTTTCTAGTATTAATCTTCCTCTTTGAAGATGATCACTTGGTGATCGAAACACGTGTCGAGGTGTTGAAAATAACGATTTGGTGTTGGGAAAAAACTCCAGTAATATTTCATTACTACACCAAAGATTCCAAACAGTGCATCATAAGTTCATTACCCATGCAGAGGCGCTGGCGTATATCTTTTGCATAAGTCATTGATCAAAGTTACATACGTTATAATGGAGGAATAACCTAATTTTTGCAAATATCGATTGTTGACTATATATACATCATATGTAATGACAAGATTATCATTTACAAACAAAACAATGGAATCATACTCACAATGTATGGCAATTACCACTAATGGATTTTCGATTGGATCTACTTCCATCAAAGTTAGGCGTTTTTTGTGTGTATACAGTATGATTCAATGAATTCATGGTGTCAATAACGTTACAACTGAATCAAATGTGTCTTTGAGTTTCAATATAGTTTTTACACAACTTACATTAATACACATGATAATCATGATGTAGTATTTAAACAAATAATTAGTATGCTCCTGTATGTGAAGAAGTCAGTCATTCACCAGCGTTAGGAGAATTTTGTAATTTATCTATAGCATTTGATTGCGTAGATCATGGAATATTTCTAAGCAAGTTACATCATTACGGAATTCTTGGAGTTGGAGTGGTTCATATTTGTCTGATCAAGAGATGTATGTCAAATTAGGCACATCAATGATGATCACATAACAAAACACACCTCGGGTTTGGCAGGTCTTCAGTATAGTGTTTGTTCCCTAGGTATCTATATTGGTTCAACGTTATTTGTATTCTACATAAATGATAGAGTATAAAATTTTCCGTCCGCCTCAATCTCCCTCATGATGTGGCCACACATCATGGAAGCAGTATCTAACTGGATTTTAGCGAATGAGATGGCTCTGAATTTCAATAAATCGCATTGTATGATATTTCAATTATAGAAAAACATCGGTAATATAGACATTGACTTATAAGAACATATGTCAATTGTCGATAACAATTCAAAAAAGAAAATTAGATGAAAAACTTAGATGTATCTGGGCTACTCCGGTAAAAAGAAACACAAATTTTCTGGTAGCTAAAATGGTTTGTTCTGCATGTTTCCATAGTGTTTTGCAACATGATACAGAATTTTTGGGGTGAAACTAGTTCGGCAATATGCGTTTCGTTCGATATAAAACCAAGCAAATCGAGCAGAAATTACCTCAGAAAATATAAAACATTTACGATGAAAAATACTTAATTTTTTTTTATATGTCAACAAAAATCGAAACAAAATACTCAGCCCATGAATACACAAATGAAAAAAGTAATAATCTAACAGTTGAAATCTTCAATATTTTGAAGTTTTACAAAAACGTAACACGCGTTTCGTCATACAATGGCTTCTTCAAGCGTGTTTTTACTAACTACATTCTACATATTCAGTGCTTTTTATACTTAATTTTACAATTTGAAGTACCTACATTTAAAGTACCTGAGGTTTACCTGAGTTTGTAATAAATTAAATTACCTGAGCTCACGTCCCAATTTTCACATTTGAGAAAATAGTAATGAGAAGGGAAGGAAATAGGAATGGGAAGTTATTCAATTCTAATTGATCAATTTGTAAATTACCAGAATTTTTGAATCTATTGATTTCTAAACATTATAGAAGATATTAATTGATGATACTGATCATTTCCAAATCCAATTTAATTTTTTTACCTGTGCTTCGCAACTGCAGGATTTGTGAGCTTCAATAAAAGTACATTTATGTACTAAATTATGTACTAAATGAAACATTTATGGTGAAGTTCAACGAAACTCTTTGTGTTCAATTAGAAAATTGCATATTTCACTATGAATTATATTGGGTTTTATCTATGGACTACATAACAGAATTGTTATTTTTGAACATTATCGTTACTCAACTAATAACACTGCGGAAGCCCCTGGCCAATTTGCAATATTTACACATTTGTCCCCTCTTAGTTTGTTAAATCTCCATGAATATCAGGAAGCAAGTTGCAAGATAGTCGTTTTCGTCACGTTTATTTATTTGGTTTGTTCGCAATACAAGGGAATAGGGACGAATTGAGAAAGAGGGCATTAATTGGGAACGTGACTGCAGTGTAGATTAAAGATTTGCTGACGAAGCATGTAAGCGGTGAGGATGAAACGGCTCTAAAAAACAATATTTCACAGCACTGAACTGTGTTTTTTTTCAATTAAACAAAAAATACGGCGATATTGTATAATTTTGTCAAACAGCACCGTTTTGAATTCAACTTACCCTTAATTTGTGTGCCTGCCCCGCTGGGGACCGAATCAGGTTTTTAGAGTTCGGCAGAGCCGTACTCTTACCATCTGCCTGAAAGACCACTCACCACACAAAGTATTCGGCTTCCTTAAGAAACTGGGTTTATTTGGCCGAGTGTGAATAGGTGTGAGCCACAATAAACCCTTGCGTGTTTTTTATATGAAATTTACTCTGAATTGAATGCTGGTGAAGTGGCCGCCTCAATTTTTTGCGATATTTCAAAGGCGTTTGATTGCGTCAATCATTAAATTTCACTAAAAAAACTTCATAAATATGGATGTAGAGGTATAACTAATACTTGGTTGGAATCGTACCTTTCAGAACGGAGTCAAATGGTGAGGACAACAAAACTCCCAGAGAACAGTGCCATTGAATCTGGTGTACCACAGGGTTCTGTGTAAGGTCCTATTCTGTTTCTGCTATATACGAATGACATCGCTATGATTAACATAACTCCTTCGGATGTTATGGAGTTAGAGAGGTTTCAAATGAGTTGGGTTTCCATGTCGCAAAGACCGTTTACCATGCACTTATCGAATCTCGATTACGTTATGGAATACCTTTTTGGGGAGCATGCAACTCATCCCTTCTCTCTTCTGAATTGATATTACAGAAGAGGGCACTAAGATGTCTCTGTGAGACATCCCAACCCAGAGAATCATGCTTGTTCACTTGTTCACTGCCAATAAAATGTTAAAAGTCATCGCACTTTTTATCTAAGAGGCGGTTTGCTTTATTTATAAACATAAATCGAAGTTCAACTTTGCTTCTACTCCTTATGCTACTCGCAATAGCAATTATACATTTAGACTTCCCATCCCAACTTTGAATTTAATCAAGGATTTCATATACTATAATGGTGGTAAGTTGTTCAATCATTTATAATTAGAAATGAGATCTGCAACTCTAAGCAACATCCATTTCAAAAAGGCGGTGAAGAACCTACTTGTTGATAGACCCTGTTATAGTTTGGAAGAGTATTTTAGCGAATCCTTTCAACAATATATTAGCAATTTATTCTTTGTACTGTCACTTTATACATGGTGGTATTTTATCTATACATTTTTAGAACTTTTTTTACATTTACATTTATACATTTTTGGAAGTTTTTATATGTACATTTACACTTTTTCAGTACTTTTTCTATATTAACTTTGTATTTCTTGGACTTTGTCAATAAGATGGATTATATCGGATTCAATTCCATAGGAATGTTTGGAATACAAACTGAATAGAGAAAAGTGTTTGTATTTTTCAAAGTTCCTAGAATCTAAATCAAGTGAGTTATGACGAAAATGATGTTGATCCCTATTTTTCGGCGACAAAAGAATGTGAAAATTACTGCCTATAATTACCATCCCAATTGAAACAATAAACTCCATATACTCGTACTAGCTGTTTGGCCAAATTATACTGGATTATGACTGCACTAATAGGTGAAAGTGAGTCCGCATTGAAAGGATGGCTTTTGGAATAATAACGAATACTAGATTGTCCTTAACACCAAATAATTCTACAAGGTAGTCAGCAAGTTAACGGTGTCTTAAAATTCAACTGTACAAAAGTGCAATTTGATTTCTGATAATCAATTTGGTTTTATGGAGGGTAAATCAACACAAGGTGCAATGGCCGGTTTAATCAAAAAGATGTACGCAGCGGTAGACACTATTAAGGAACCGGCCATCTGTGTCTTCAAAAATTCGGCAAAAGCCTTCGATACTGTGAGCCATCCAGATTTGATGAAGTCCCTCGAAAATATAGGATTCAGGGGAAAATCATGGGATTTAATAAATAGCTATCTGAATAATCGGCAACAATGTGTACAAATAGATAACACCCTGAGTAACAATAAAGCTATTCGTTATGGAGTTCCACAGGGCACTGTTTTAGGACCTATTCTTTTCATACTTTATATCAATGAGATGTTTAACCTACCCATTCCTGGAGATATAACTGGCTTTGTTGATGACACGGTTGTTTTTTTCAAAGATCGAGACTGGAACACTCTTAAAGAGAAAATCCAAAATGCACTACCAGTTTTATTCAAGTTCTTCAATAGTAAACTTCTGACAGTAAATGTTGGAAAAACAGTATACTTACCACTGATCAGTTATGAACCAAACTTCCGATTTCGACCGAATTGAAGTTAGAATTGAAAACCAATCTATGCTTCTGATGGAAAACAGAACTGTTAAATATCTGGGTATCACAATAGATAGTCATTTGAGATGGGATGCTCACATCTGTAACATAATAAAAAATCTCCGATTCCTTTTGAGTAAATTCAAATAAAAAATCACAATTCACTGTCCCTATTTAAGCGGGAATCCAAGAAATGGATCAATATGAAACCAAGAAATGAGATACACTGTTTGATAAACCTCAAAAATGCAAATTGAAATGTATCCATGTTCTAAAATCATATCTACTTGTGTATCATTTGTAAAATTATAAATTCCATTCGACATATCAAATAATGGGGCTGAGCGGCAAATGAAAGAGAACTCTTTAAAGCTTGTCCGAACTTTCGGAAATTTAATAAATTGTTTCCATCATCAGGGATGCTACAATTTGAGGGTGTAAAGAAAGTGGTAGATCTCTACATTNGTGCGGCAAGCCGGTATGATTTTGAGATTCGAGAGTAGAGAAGACATCATTCCACCAAGGACTCCAATAATCAGAACGACCATCTTGACAGAGTGATCTGGATAGAGTCTGCGGAGTTCGAAGAGAAAATCTCGATATTTTATCCGTTTTTCCTCCTCTTTTCTGACGATATTCGTCTCGCCAGGAGCTGAAAACTCCACGACAAATATCGTTTTGGTCTGGTGGTCGAGAAGGACTACATTATTATTATTATTATTATTTCAACAATCAGCACTAATAGTATTTTTTATAGAGGTCAATAACAATACTTCATCCATTTATAATTTTCCAATTGCAAACTATTGAAATTGAATTTGTTCTAAAAGGATATTGATTGTTCACTACTAGCATGCTGCACAGGATGTCGCATTTTGAATTTAAAAGTTATTGATTTTTTCTAAAAAACAGTAATGCATAGAACACCAAAGTAGAGTGTTATGATCTGATCATCATTCATTTATACGCAGGTTAACAATAACTAATCTTACGACTAATTTTAGATTTTATCATATCTTTAACGAACGAAAGGTGTGCTGAATATTTTTTGACAGAAAAATCGACACAAAGTGATATGATGTTTTTGTATGAATTTTATGTTGGGATCTTCTGTGATCTCAACAGGGGATTCGTCTGCGTTTAAGATGATCTACTCCTGCTTTAATCGTACTTCTATGACATTCGTGGAGTTGCTCAAAACTGGCTGAGAAGTTTCCTGATGTGCTGAAAGTAGTATGTTAATATATCAAAAATTAAATAAAACCATCGAAGTTTCTCAATGGGTGTCCCACAGAGGGCTGCCCTGGAGCCATTCTTATCTCTTTTATACCAATGTCATTGATAGCATGCGTTGCAATAGCACTTTTATCAGATATTATGTAGTCATTAAAAATGAAATTGAGTGTTTTCCGAATTGAACTTGTATTTTTGTTCTTAGTTACCTGATTTCATGATGTCATTTCAATTATCTTCACTTCAATAGCAAGAAAACGAACATGATTCAATTCTACATTTACCAGAATGACTATCCGACCCCAAATATTCATATTGGTGACCTTTTTGTCGAACCAAGTCATTGTGTGAAATTGGCTTATCAAAGCTTGTTGAAGACCTTGGCTTATAAAAACCTCAGGTCGAGTGGACTGAAGTCGGAAACCAAGGGGTTAATCATGGCATGCCAGGATGGTGTCTTCAACACCTCAGTCTACCGCAGTCGCGTGATGGGTATAGAGGTTCCTGACACAAGGTGCAGGGCCTGCCGCGAGGCGCCCGAGACCCTAACGCATTTGCTATCAATCAGCAAGTCCAACATATGCGGTCGTGGCCATCTACGGCACTCTTACGTTATTGACGAGACACCGGTGTTTATTGGAACTATATATTCCCCACCGTCAGACTCAAACAAGCTAATGAGCCTGATGTAGTCCTTTTCGACCACCGATATTTGTCGTGGGATTTTCAACTCCTGGCTAGAAAATATATCGAGATTTTCTCTTCGAACTCCGCAGACTCTATCCAGACCACTCTGAAAAGATGGTTGTTCTGATTATTGGAGTACTTGGTGAAATGATGCCCTCTCTACTTACGAATCTTAAAATCATACCGGCTTGCCGCGCTAAGGCAGACATCTTAGCCGGACAGATGTAGAATACTAGCATCCTTGATTCACTGCGCTTGCTCGGGGCACATGATTCTCGGACTCAATGATCACTTACCCCATGGTATGGGGAGTGGTCGTTGGTTGATAATGCTGGCGCGCCCTCCCGAATGTATCGGGGCTTTGGGGGAAAGGGCCTGACCAACTCGTACTATGGTAAAAAAATATAATGATCATAATAATCTTGAAGGAATTTTTCATTATGGCTGAGGGAGGACACAAAAACGTATGTCTGTCACGTTCATGAACGAAAGTAGAAAAAAAGGTGTACAAGGTGAATCAATAAAAATAAAAACGAGGTCGTTCATAATAAAAATTCCACTTGAATTCGTCGAATTTCGTTTCGTGGAGGAGAAATTCTCGTTCAACATCACCAATGAAGTATACATCTGGAAAAAACGTATTCAGTTAATGACAAGCCAAAAAGGAGAAAGGTGCCATATGAACTCATAACTGAAATCCTTGTTATTAGTCCAGTCATTATAGTAAGTTCACCTCGGAATTCGAGATACCCAGCTGTAAGTCTGTAAATACTTGTATATTGACACCCTAAAAGTTGTCTCAAAACCTACATATGGTAGGGTGTAAGCAACTATTAAATTTCAAGGTCAAAGGTCACAAAAATCGGNGAGATAACTTTTAGGGTGTCAATATACAAGTATTTACAGACTTTCAGCAGGGTATCTCGAATTCCGAGATCTTACCTAATTCAAGCTTAAATGACTGGATTATATGTTATTTTCACAGGAAAAGAAGTGTCTTTTCTTCGAAGCGCAGAATCAAGGTTTTGCCCTATGAAAATTTGACGGAACTGATGTTGATGCAATTCAGCTGAAATAGTTTTAAGTTCAAGGCACTTCCAATTATACCAAAATTATATATTTTCACAGATTCAGATCACCTATCTGAAACATATTTTTCAGAATGTTGTTCAGTTTCAGTATTTCATTACTGAAAGTGAGTAATCAAATAGATCCATATCCTCCTTTATTTCATGGAAATCAACATTGAAATATAATTTCAAGTGAAACAAAAATCTTCAATAAACGACCTTACTTTCTGTGAAACAGGAAATGCTCTAGTATCTGTGTATGTCTCGCGGTTTCCGTTAAATGTCTCTATACACAGTGTGACCAGTAAAATTACGATAGCGATAACCGCTTTCTGGGCAAGTTATCCGTTTTCGAGGTACACTCTTGGTGAAATATCGAATTTTTGCTGCGATTTAAGATGCTTCCATCGTCATACAGAAAGTGTGGCGTTTCAGTTTGTTTTCAATAGCAAAAATGTTGATAAAATTGTAATTTTCATTTAAGAAACCCAAATGATAGACAACGGGTAAAATGCTGATTGGTCTCAGGTCTTTGAGCTCACTGACCACCTCACATTTCGGTAATGGGATCACATTAGCCAATTTCCACTGAATATTCAATGCAGAAGTTCATGTCTGTTAGACATAAGGAGGCCCGGTATAACAAAATTGGAAACTGTGGTAGTTACAAAATAGATTACCTTAGAAATAAGTTGTTTATTTCTCAACTTAACTGAATGACAATAGTTCGCTTGAATTTTTTGACGTTATTGAAAGAGAAATCAGAACACAAAACCACTTTCTTATTGTTACCTTTTTAGCTGTTCCAGATGGCGTTCACAGATTTCAAATCCAACGTTTCGTCTCCGAGAAGCTTTCATCAGTTTCATTTTCCATGATTTAAAAAAAATCAATTGAACAAGCTTCAAACTTCGTAACTTAACAGACTCTACAAATCATAAGGTTTCTGATTTTCCCATGTTGGGCCTCTTAATCTTTGGACACACCGTATAATAACTCAAACTCAACTTTATATATAGTTTACATGAAAAGTGATATCATTTTCGATCTACATCGATAAATAATTATTTCATGGAATATCGATTTAACCAAACCAAGTATTCAATATATTCCAATCTTTATCTGAGTGGTGATTCAATACCACTCATGTGGAATAACCTTGACGATTATTTATTGTGAATGTGAAAATTACATTGTGGTCAAGTTTATTTGATTACCGAACAATTGACATTTCGCCTACTCATTTTGAGAGGTCACACAGATTGAACGAGCGTATTCAGCATTTGCTGCAATTGACATTCATCGCATATACGAGGTCTGTTAAAAAAATTAGTTAATAATAATAATGTATTTCCTCATCACAATAAAAAGTACAAATTAAATTTAATTCAAAGAAATGATGAATAGGCCGAGTTCAGCTATGAGAGCTGCTTTTAAACCCAACCTCGATTGATATGTTTTTATTAAACTAAAACTCTGTCATTTTTTTCCACCAAAAAGAGCTAAATCGAGTACATGTGAACTAGACTACCAAAAACTAACAGTACACAATTGATGGTAGAACTAGAACCAAATCCAAAACAAGCACTGTCCTCAAACAGCATAACTTCAACACTATTCTCGACGGGCGATTCACCAACCACCAAGCTGTCATCAATAAAGTCGGCATACTTTAACTTCACGAAAAATTCATCTGGATTCATAAGAAAATGTAACTCAGATCGATTGAGCTATTTGTCACATTCAAATTCAATGACTATTTCATGAAGATACCTCATGCAGAGCCAAAAAATTTGCATCACATGTAATCAAATTTCAAAGGGCTTATTTTGATTGTG
Organism: Leptinotarsa decemlineata; assembly: GCF_000500325.1. Classification (NCBI taxonomy): domain Eukaryota; kingdom Metazoa; phylum Arthropoda; class Insecta; order Coleoptera; family Chrysomelidae; genus Leptinotarsa; species Leptinotarsa decemlineata. The sequence goes on along the minus strand of NW_019291925.1, from coordinate 21,843 downwards.
TGAGACACCAACATTCAATTTGACGCCAATTTCTACTTTTTTAGCCATTTTCAACTGGATCGTTACAGAAATTCAAGTAAAAGTCAAAGTTTCAGTGAAGCTAATAATGAAACAAACTTGTATGACAGCTTCAAGGTCACTTCTATTTCTGGTTCATATTTTCAATAAACTTTTTCAAGGATATCTCAACTCAAGGATTTATCATCCATTATCGAACTGTAGCATGTCAACTGCCAACAACTTCCTGGAAAAGAAGTTCAAAGATGCGATTGAAGGGGGATAAGAATAACTTTCGATCAAGATAATAAACACTCCGATGAAAATGACTAGGTCTGCTTAGTTTTCCTTAACGTAATAACAATGTGGCTCTACTTGTAAACGAATAGATACGCAGCTTGAGTTGAATATAAACAAATAGGCAGGTGTAAAAAATATTACTTGTCATAATATTTCAATATAGTCGTTTTTCATGATATAGTCGTTTTTCATGATAAACATAAAATGGTGTACCACGTCAGATTGTGCTGTTTCTTGTTTAAATAAGACAAGAAAATGACCGCTCCCGTCTTATCTCAAGCCGAAAAAAAATTCCTCTTTCGTTTTGACAAGATTACTTTTTCTCTCAACAAGAGATGGCAATCGCTCTTATCTCAAAGGCGGATTTAAAACTAAATTTTGGGGAGGATATTTATGAGTTTCATGGGGATAATTGTCAAGGGGGATAATAATTAATATATGAAACTTTGTGCTTGTGTATACAACAATACCCATTTGAAATGTATTTAATTTTCTCAATGTTCGAAACAAACACCAAAACTATAACACTTTTCTCGACGCATGTCTTTAGGATATGAATTTATCATCAATGTGTTCGGGTAGAAAAAAAAACAAATGATAGAAAGAGAGAAAATTGAGAGAATTGATAATTCAATTGTGATCGGTCTCTAAATTGAATTACCGAAGAACCCACTGTCTAAGATGGTTTCAGAAGTGAAAAACACACTCACTGTGTTAAAATCTGATCGCACCGACTTTGAATAGAAGTCTACAGGTTTTTCATCTTACAGTTCCTAAAATGTGCAGTCTACAAAAAAATCACAAATCTGGCAAGTCGTATAACCAATTGTGCCCGCCATAAGTTTTTTATACTTACAAAATTGCTCAACGGCTAACCAAGAAGTTCGAAACTATAAAAGTCTCACAATTAATTTTGAGTTTTATCAATTCACATGAATTCAAAGATAAAATTGAGGATGTATAGTTGCAAGATAGAATGATTTTACTACCATTTGATTTATAGTTGAAGTAAACGGTATTGTGCACTCTTGAAGTTGTCGGCACTCTCAAAGGCCAAAAAACCAATACTTAGAAAGCCGAACTAGTCCTCGTGGACTGTAGACTTGGCGGTTCGTATTGGATGATTTTTACTAACAGAGTTTTATGATTGGCTGAAGAGTCATAAAATTAAATTTGAAGTCATATTACGGTGACGAATAGAAATCAGGAATGCAGGGATGGTTATCGCCGCCGTTTTCAGTTCAGGAAATGATCGCGATTTGAGTGTTGAAATTCGATATTGGTGCAGTTATAATTACTTAAAATGTTTCTTATCTGTTTGAAATGTGGCAAGTTCTGGAGCATCTTTGTCTGAAATTTAAGATGAAAGTTTTCTATGTAAGTTAAACTTCACCTCTTTCATACTCTATATATTCTGTTTAAAATCTGTTTTTCCATTAATCAGCTGTCTCCCTCATACGAACGACAACTCTTAAAATTTGAGAAACTTGTGCGAGGTCTTACCTTTCAACGTGTGATTCCTAACACGGTATGGCAATTTAATGAATGATATTTGATTCAATGTTTAGAGTACAAACTGAATAGGAAAAAGTTTATGAAAAAACCCAATTGTTTCAAATGTACTCTCTTCAATGTTTCTATAAAAATAGTTGTTTGTATCCAAAAGTAACTTTTATGCATGAGATGCACATATTTGTAAAGATATTACTTCGAAATGAATTGCTTTCTTGCTTCGTTGGAAGTTTTCAATACTCTTTGTATGAAGATGAAGAAGTAGAACGCCAAAACTTTCTGTCCCAAAAATTGATCTCCCCTTGAAATATGTTTTTATTCAAATTTGGCACCTCACAGCTGGCGGTGGTATTGAGGTACAGCAATTATGTTCTCTGTAAAGGTTCCCCAAGCAGCTGCGTTTTTGTCATAATTTTGTGAACTTTTCATCAAAACACAGTATCCTCCACAAGTGTATGTATACCTGTTTCACCTGCTCAGGTTTAGGGGATGTTATAAAACTAGTTATGGTAACTATGAAAAATATCTGGTGAGTCTCAAACTTTTCGAAACAAAAATTTCATTATTGAAAATCATGTTGTTGTGGTACCTTTGTGCAAAATTCACCAATACTGGTTTTTATTTTATAAAGATAAACCGTTTGGATAAGTTTTATCGATATCTGTAATGGCAATATTTCCGTTGATTTCGTTTCATATCTTTCAACTTGTTATTAATAATAGTAACTATTTTACTAAATATCGAATCGTGTTTTGTATTTTTTCATATTTTTTCTCTTTTTCATTTTTTCTTTTCCTTCATTATCTTTTTTCCTTTTTTTTTTCCTTTTCTTCTTTCTTTCTTCCTCAAACATTCATTTTCCATTCTCAACTTGTGTATTTCCTTCACTCACCTGAGTGTTTTGTTCATTTACTCCGTTAGAAATTAATCAGAAGTACAAAGTTTGCTAACTAACAGACTATTTACAATTCGCCTTCTTTCTTCGGTTACTTGTGATGAAACAATAAGATGGACAGAACTATCATCCTCAACATGATAGCTAATCTGTGTTTCAGTTACCCGGAACATCATTATGCTCGTACAAATAACAGTTCCCAAAAGTGGGATTCGACGCTAATTAAACTGCTCTGCATTCGAACCGAAATACTGCCGAAGGAGATATCACCTCGATGTAAATAGATGAACCCGCAAGTACCGATAAATGTTAAAATTAGCTGAAACAGATGCGCACTATCAAAGAGAACACGAATTTTCATGTTTTCCATACGAGCTTTTTCTTTCTCGTTGTTATACGAAACATGAGGATTACTACTGTACAAACAATTCGCGATTATCAGGGTACAGAGCCATTTTCATATCTTCAGAATTATCTGATTGGCTCGACCGTTACCCCAGAGAAAAAAGTCCAAAACTGTGAGGTCTGTGAAAACTTGAATGTAATTTCGTTACTTTCACCCAAAATATTTACGCTATTTGTTTTTTTTTAATCTGGCGGCACTTTATTGTTGAAATCATAAAAAAATATTCTCATGGCTATATCTGTTGATATAGGGTGTTTTTTGTGACTGTTAGCTGAGTGATTTTTCGAATTTTCGAGTCGTCATAACTTTGTTAATAATGAATATTTTTTCATAAAATTTTGGTCACACCTTTTTAAAGGTTTGAAACTGAATCATTTGGAAGCAATGGAAATTAATGAACTTGAAAATTCAAACATTTGAATAGATCACCATTATTGAACTTGTTTTCTTAAAAACCAAGAAAGAATTATTAATGATGTAGATGTGATGTAATATGCTTCAGGTGATCATAATTGAACAGGTACCTTAGGTAGAGGTTTAGGTAGTTTTTTGGAAGTAGTCTCACCTTGAAGTATAAATCACTTGAAAAAGCTACTGTGCTAGCGAAACCTGTTGTGATATTTTTCAAATGAAGTTTGTGGAGATCAAACCTTGAGGTGTAGTTTTTGAAATTACTATGGATCTACATCAAGTAACGGCCGAATCAATCAGGAAATTCAGTTGAGTGTGTAGAAAAAATCAGCACGAACAGAGCAAATTAATTGCAATGTTCATACGTTGAACTTTTTGAACTCACTACGTATTTCTTCTCTGTTCTCTTACTATAAATAAACCTCATAAACCATTTCAAAACACTGAATAAATATTTTTCCGTATGAGTTACTCACCAAAATAATGCGAAAACATAAATAGTACGGTTTGCGTGCGTTATTACTTATTCATTATTTATTTTATTGTATATTTTGATAGCTGCTACGTGATTTTGGTGTTTGTCAGAAGTTTCAGATACATTCAAAAACAATTTTGTGAATGAAAATATCAACTCTAATCGAAAGAATGTATAGAACATATTTCAATTATCAATGCCATTTCTTTTCGAGTTTGAAAGCCGTGGATTTTTGGAATTTCTTCCTGACGTTTCGCTGGCGCGAGTGGCTAGCTTCTTCAGAGGTTTAACCATCATGGCTTGCTGTCCGATGACTACCTTTTCGGCTTCGTAAAGCGTATTTATGCCTTGTCAGGTAATCAGTTGTATTTGTACCGATTTTTGTACCTGCATTTGTACCTGTACTCGTTCCTGCACTTGAACTTGGAACATTAACAATCTTGCTGCCTGTTGTCATTCGTTATTCTCAAACTCTTTAAAATGGGGTTCCATATTCGGTTGAGGTTAACCGCTTCTTCTTTTCTGTTGAAATTCTCCGTGTGTTTGTGGATCTCTATTGCCTCCCGTACCAGTCGGCTATGGTATCCCTGGTTGGGGGCAATTAGTTCTGTTTTCAAACTAAATTCTGTGGTCTCCTTCACTAAGTGCGTGTTCTGCCACAGCTGACTTGTCCGTTTGGCCTAGTCTGCAGTTCCTTTTATGCTCTTTTAGTCTTGTTCCCATGGATGTGGTTCCGATATATACCTTTCCACAAGTGCACGGTATGCGATAGACCCCTGCTGCTGATAATGGGTCTCTTTTGTATTTAGCCGACCTGAGGCTTTGTTGTACCTTCCTCGTGGGTTTGAAGACTGTTTCGATGTCGTGTTTGCCCAATAGTTTTCCAATTCTGTCCGTGACTCTAGGGATAAACGGTAAATAGGCGCGTGCAACCATTTGATCCTTGTTCGCTTTCTGAACCATGGTGCCCTTCGGTTTCATGGCTTTTCTGGTCTCGGAAGCACTGTATCCATTCGATCTCAAGGTCAATTCAAGGTATTTCAGTTTCCTCTCCAGCTGTTCTGGTTCACATATTCTCCGAGTCTGTTCCGTTAGAGTGGAGATGACTCCTCTCTTTTTGCTAGGATGGTGATTCGATAGTGCGTGCAAGTATCTATCTGTGCACTATCGCACTATCGAACCACCATCCTAGCCAAAAGAGAGGAGTCATCTCCTAACGGAACGGACTCGGAGAATATGTGAACCAGAACAGCTGGAGAGGAAACTGAAATACCTTGAAGTGACCTTGAGATCGAATGGATGCAGTGCCTCCGAGACCAGAAAAGCCATGAAACCGAAGGGCACCACAGTTCAGACAGCGAAAAAGGATCAGTTGGTTGCACGCGCATATCTACCGTTTATCCGTAGAGTCACGGACAGAATTGGAAAACTGTTGGGCAAACACGACATCGAAACAGTCTTCAAACCCACGAGGAAGATACAACAAAGCCTCAGGTCGGCTAAATACAAAAGAGACCCATTATCAGCAGCAGGGGTCTATCGCATACCGTGCACTTGTGGAAAGGTATATATCGGAACCACCAAACGATCCATGGGAACAAGACTAAAAGAGCATAAAAGGAACTGCAGACTAGGCCAAACGGACAAGTCAGCTGTGGCAGAACACGCACTTAGTGAAGGAGACCACAGAATTTAGTTTGAAAACAGAACTAATTGCCCCCAACCAGGGATACCATAGCCGACTGGTACGGGAGGCAATAGAGATCCACAAACACACGGAGAATTTCAACAGAAAAGAAGAAGCGGTTAACCTCAACCGAATATGGAACCCCATTTTAAAGAGTTTGAGAATAACGAATGACAACAGGCAGCAAGATTGTTGATGTTCCCGGTTCAAGTACAGGTACAAATGCAGGTACAAATACAGGTACAAACACAACTGATTACCTGGCAAGGCATAAATACGCGTTACGAAGCCGAAAAGGTAGTCATCGGACAGCAAGCCATGATGGTTAAACCTCTGAAGAAGCTAGCCACTCGCGCCAGCGAAACGTCAGGAAGAAATTCCAAAAATCCACGTCTTTCAAACTCGAAAAGAAATGACACTGAAAACCTCAGCCGTGAAAGTCTAAACCATTTTGTCATATTCCAATTAATCATATTCTTGTCTATTATGTGCAGTATTTCAATTTTCCAATTTGTTTATTTCGAGTGCAATTTTGGTAATTATTTTCTAACAAATATTCTGGAACGACTCGTAATCAACAGTAATGACATGTATTCAATGTTATTTTAGGTATGCCACTAATAATCTGTTTAAAAAAGTGCATGTTAACGCATAATACATGGGCTGAAAAGTCCCGGGGCTAAGAGAAGAATTGTGTAACGTAACGTCATCCCCATCAAGAACCACACTTTTCTAGAACGATTTATCTTTTGCCTCAACATTGGCCTCAGTTTCAGCAATAACCTCTTTATTCGAGCGAAATTTCTTAACGATCAGCGGTGTTTTGAGGTCTGCGAACAACCAGTAGTCGCTAGGAGCCAAATCGGGCGAATACGGTGGATGTGGGAACAATTTAAAGTTCAATTCATGTAGATTTGCATTGTTTTGGTTGACTTGTAACACGATGCGTTGTCTTGATGAAATGATTTTTTTCTCTGCCATATGCGGCTTTCAAACTCTCCAATAACGCTATATAATATGATATTTTCCTTCTCAAGGTAGTTGATGGATATTACACCATGCACATACCAGAATACCGAGGCTATAACCTTTCCAGCTGATTGTTGTGCTTTCGGGCATTTTGGACGAGGTTCAGCAGTTGCTCTCCAGTCAGATGACGATCGTTGATTCTGAAATAAGTANCGTTGAGTCACGAATATATTTCTATGAATTGGGATGATGAAATGACTGAAACATCTCGTTACATGCTGCCAGACAACGATAGGTCGGGTCGTTCACATCGGTCGACTAAATAAGTGCAATTAGATTCCGTGTAAAAAAACAAAGGATTTGATATGTGAATTTAAATAATGTGGGTACTCTTTTCAGGCTGACAGAGTTTTTAGTACAAATTTTAGTACAGCTGACACTGAACTTTGTATTTCTGAAACCCGAAGCTGAGCCATACTAACACGCCTAGTGTTGAGTCTACTTTCATCTTTATTAGTAATTTTGTGTCAGAAAAACAATGAATCAATACTAAAAACAGTAGAGAATTAATTTATTTTATTTAAAAACTTTTATTTAACTTGACTTGTATGTATGTTAACAAATCTTGCAAGTTTTAATTTGACCCACTTCCCGGTATCCGATTGACCTGAAATTTTTCATGCTGGTCTAGAACCGATGACAATGCATGTTAATCATAAATGTGACATGATGCTGCTGCAGCTACGAGAGATCTCCTCAGCGGTGAATAACAGGGAGACAAAATTTTGTAT
>NW_019291924.1:53917-63960 GCF_000500325.1 Leptinotarsa decemlineata | reverse complement strand
AATTGGAAGGTTGAATGCATACTGTGTTTCCCTGTTTGAATTTCTTTCTGAAGAAGAACATGTGACAAAATGAAAACAATCTGAAAACATAAAAACCAATTACAATATAAACGTTAATTTCACCTCAAACACCTCAAAGATGAAAACTTGGAAATTGTATGACGCTTCTTAAGTAGGCTCTTTCATTAGGCGCTACCTAGCCTTGAATTTGAATAAAACAAAGTGTGTTTCTACAAGAAAAAGTCTATCGTGCGATCTCGGTGACCAGTTCAACTCCACGTGAGATGACCATGTCCTCGAATCGCTCGTGCAGAATATCCAATGTGGTATGAGATGTGTGGCACGTAGCGCCGTCCTGTTGAAACCACAAGTCGTTGGTGTCGTGATCATCCAATTCAGAACAAAAGAAGTTGGTAATCATCGACCTATAGTGCTCGCCGTTGGACTGATGACGTATGAACCGATGACAACACAAGCCCAAAATCCACATCAAACAGTGACTCTTTCGGGATGCAGTGGACGCTTTTGGATCTTATGTGGATTGGTATCGTTCCAAATTCAACAATTTTGTTTGTTCACGTACCCATTCATCCAGAAATGGGCCTCATCGCTGAAGATGGTTTTTTTATGAAAATTAGGATCCGCTGCCAACTGCTCAAGAGGCCATTGAGTGTACATACGTCGTTGTCTATGGTCGTTCACTTCCAGTTCCTGGGTCAGTTGAACTTTGTACGGGTGTGAGCCCAAGTCACGATGCAAAATTCGCCAAGTTGTAGTCTGCGAAAGGCCGAGTTCTTGTGAGCGACGCGAAATCAACTGCCACGGATTGTCCTGCAAAATCTCACAGACAGCGGCGATGTTTTCAGCAGATATTGCATTTTATTGATGTACGGGTGTTGGTTGATTGTTTACTGAACTACTGTACTCAAATTCATCAACCATATTGCGAACAATCCTCTCGGTAGGAGGATTATGGCGACCGTAAAATGGGCGAAACGCGCGGTACATTGCGCAAACAGAACTTCCATACTGAAATGTTGACTGTCGCGGGAATTTTTGAGAAAGGTCTCTCAGGCCACACCAATTTTTATAATGAATTTTTCAAACGATGATTTATTTTGTACTAGTATAAAGTAAAATAACGTTTTCTTTCTATTTTACCCCATTTCATTCCCGTGTGACTCAGAGGTACACGCGGCGTATAAATGGTGTCATGTATTTTTACGCCATGTGTGTTTCCTAGAATACACAGCTTTCAGGTCTTAACTTGTATAAAATGGTAAAGCGAATAAGTTTACCACTTCACTCTGTGTGATCAGTTACCATTTATATTGCGTAGAGGCATAATTGAGATTTTAGAAGTGTGTAAAATGTCTTACGAACGCGAACATGCCTATTTACATGCACTTATGGACATTAGTGACGAGGAAGAAGAAGAAACCTTACATGATTCAGACGCTGATCCGGTCTAAATATGTCCGGAATGTGACAATAATGGTATTTCTTTGTAGGAAATATTTTGAATCCATGCAATAACTCATAAGGGCCAACAAAATAATTTGCGCTTTCTACAGCCCCATTGCAATTTTTAACTTTTTCAGATTGTGGGCAGGAAAAAATCTCCAGAAAAGTAGATGGAAACACTGATTTTCTACACAAAATTGACTGTTCAATATCATTGTGGTATATTTGAAAATCAGTTTTCAAATAAATGCACTGTTTCTTGAATATTCTATAACGAGAGTTCAACTTCTCTTTGATTGTGTTCTAGAAACTTCACGCCATCATGAAGGATGCCGACGAAGTTCCACAAAATTTAATTGCAGCTCGTTACTTTAATAGTTCACTAATTATGAACTGATTATGACGTGACAGATGAATTAGGGTTTGAGTAGTTACGTTCCTTGTTTTTCATTATCGATCAATAGACAATAATTACTTTACGCTGGCAAGAAAATTTTACTACATGAGTGATGAAAAATTAACTGAATCAATTAGAAAGCTATTCAATGCTATAATAATGGAATAGTTTTTTCAGCAAATACTTGTTGCTTGATTCTATCAATCTAATTATCCAATAGCTGTGAAGCTTGTACATGTGTCTTTTGAAGGTTAGTAGTGTAAGCTTACAAACTTTCCAGCCCTTCTAATTAATCCAAAGTATACTGAGACATTTTGAAAGAGATGAGAGCGAGAGAGAGAGAAAAAGAGAAAGGAAAAGGGATGAGAGCGGAAGAAAGGAAGAAAGAAAGGTGAGAGAGAGTGTTCAGGAGGCTGGGCTGATCTTGGTTTGTTATAGTCTGTTACGCTTTTGAAATTGAAAACTGAAAAAAAAATTAATGATTCTAATTTATTTCGAAACAAACCATTCAACTAACGGTAATATTAATCTAAACAGTCTAACATTACCTCGGTAGATTCAGAGCGATGAACACAGACGATATCACCAGCAGCATCTTGTTGATATTATGCTGTATTTGAATTGACATTCCGTGTCTCGCTGACTTCTTGACATCTGAAAAGTTAAATTTTGTCTCTTATTTTTTCAGAACTCACAAAAAAATGACTTGGGAAGAGACAAAACTAATATTTTTCAAATTCATAAATCTCGAGAAGCAGATACTTATAGGAAATTATTTTAGAGAAATATCTTCAAAAGCGGTGTATAAGGAAGTATTGAACAACTGTCAACATAGACACACACAAACACGATTTGAAAGCCAGAATATTCTATGTTCGTTTGAAGGTGATTGACAATGTTTCATGATGAGTCATCACCCGAAGACGATTGTGGATACTAACAATCGAAACGTCGTGAACTAACTTGCCTTAAAATCTCTCAACTTTTTATTTTTATCTTTATTTTCATTTTGTATTTCTTTAATTTTTGTTCAATTGTTTTATTTTTACTTGTATTTTATTTCATTATTATTTCATTTCAATATAATTGTCCGAACTAGTGGAAGTCCGAACTACTGAAATTCAGAATATTCTATCGTTCAAACTATGAACCAAAAAAAATAACTTGTTCTTACGACTTTTATCACCGCTTTCTTGGAAGAAAATCAATCTTTTTTCAGTTGGGGAATGCCATGATAAGCAATCAGGTTCACTGTAGAATAGCTTCTATACGTTATGGATATTCATCAAGTATCGACCAATTCCATCACACATCTTAGTGATTTATATAATATATAGGAGGGTTACTTTTTATCTGAAAAAAGGTTGGTTGAGTAACAGGATCAATTAAAATTTTTTTTTTTGCCGACGTTTCGAATTCAATTACATTCTTCTTCAGGGCTCTGTAACAATGAATTTTTATAAACATACCATCCACAAAACTAATACGATTATTATCGTTTCAATTTTACAAGAAATAATGAGTTCTTAAATAAATTACTCACCGAAAAGTAGTTTTTTAGTGTTGATAATATTACTATTTCAAAAACCCTCAGACATATTAGATACATATTAAAAAAAAATAAAAAAAATTTCAAACAACCAAATTTCCTAGACAACACCAATTTAATTTTTTTTTAATATGTGAGTAAGTATAATAATCGTATAAGTTTTGTGAAAGGTTTGTTTATGAAATTCATTATTACAGAGCCCTCAAGAAGAATTCAATTAAATTCTAAATTAATTCAGTATACTTTCGCATTCGTTCAAACCGTTTGTCCAAGCAGTTTTTCCATTCCTCTTGAGATACCTCCGAAACATGTTTTTCGAACTCTGCAACTGCTTTTACGGTGCTCGTAAATCGTTTACCTTTGATATTTGGGAAGAAGAAGTCATTGGGTGCCGAATCAGGACTGTACAGAGGATGAGTTATCAATCAATCAATCAAATATACTTTATTGTCTGAAGAAAATACATCTTATAGACAAAATAATAAAATAATATGCTAAGCGAGAAAATATTGGTTATTGAGTGAATCAGGAGACAAAAATATCATCAAAATACTCCTGAACTGAGTGATAGACCCCATTAACCAGAAGCCTTTCGACCTCTTTTCTGAATTTAATGTAAGCATTGATTTCTTTCATTTTAGCTGGCAGATGATTGAACAGTTTGATTCCATTGAAATTAATCGAGTCCCTAACTAGTGAGCTCGTGGGAGTAGGCAGTTCAATATTTCTGTGACTTCGAGTGTTGTGAGGAGGAGTGTGATTCACCCTAAACAAATGGTGTTTCTTTATTGAACAGATTGTTTCCAAAATGAATAGGGAGGGTACAGTTAAAATACTGTGAGCTTTGAAAAGAGGTTAGCAGCCTTGCACATGTAAGGGATAGCTCTTTTTTGAAGGACAAAAATCATATGAAATAAGTCTCTGGAACAGACTCCCCAGAAGGCGATTCCGTATCTGATATGTGAATCTATAAGAGCAAAATAGGCTGTTCTTGAATGGGCATAGCCTAATTCAGTCGAGATGACTCTAAGCGCGTAGCAGCCTGAGGCAAGCTTTTTGCTTAGGTTCATTGTATGGTCTTTGAACTTCAATTTATCATCTATATTCAGCCCAATAAATTTATAAGTATGTATACTTTCTAAGATTTCGTTACCAAGGCAGATCTCAGGTAAAGTGCAGCGAATAGTGAGGATGCTGGTTTTTTTGATGTTGAAAGACAATTTATTAGTCACGCCATTCTTTAATTTTTTTCATGTCTTCCGAGATGATCCCATGCAGAATAGCGTTATCTGTGTTGTGCCTTAATAAAGTGGTGTCGTCAGCAAAGAGGGTGATGGTGGCTGATATATCTATGAAAGCTAAGTCATTTATATAGATGAAAAATAGAATTGGGCCAAGGATCGAGCCTTGCGGCACTCCACATTTAATGAAGTGTTCAGCAGAGTATTTAGATGTTTTGATTGTTTGTTTGCGTCCCGATAAGTATGAGTGGAACCACTGAAGGGTGATGCCTCGGAAACCATACTTCTGCCATTTATTCAGAAGTATCTCGTGGTTGACACAGTCGAATGCTTTGGTTAGGTCGCAGAAAATTGCAGCCAGCGATTCATTGGCATTAAAATGGGAATAAACTGTTTCTAGAAGGGAGAACATTGCATCATTAGTACCCTTATTTTCTTGGAATCCGAATTGATGAGGAGTAAGAATGTTATTGGCATTACAAAACGATAACATTCTTATTTTGACCAGTTTTTCTATAATTTTTGCAAGAGCAGGAATAAGTGCTATAGGCCTGAAATTGGAAGGATCATCAGTAGGTTCACCCTTATGGAGGGGGATTATGAGAGAAGTCTTCAGGAACGGTGGGAACTCTCCAGATTGAAAAGACAGATTGATAAGATGTGATAAGACATCCAAAGTTGAAAATGGTAGAGTTTCCAATATTTTAATAGAAATGTCATCTACACTCCTGCCATTCTTGTTTTTGATGTCCTTGAGAACCACTATTAATTCGTCGGGGTTGGTTTCATAAAAGAAGAAACTATCAGATATGTTGACATTATAAAGAAACTGTGAAGGATTCAAAGATGACGATATATTCTTAGTGAGTTTGTCCGCTACAGAGCAATAAAAATTATTAAGCGAGTTGGGGTCTAAGCAAACCTCAACTGAACGTGTATTTGCCTTTCCTCTGAAATCATTAATAATGGACCACCTTTCTTTTGCTTTATCTCCTGCCTTATCCAGTCTTTCTTTGTAATAGATCTGCTTAGCAAGCTTCAAAGTTTTACTGTACACTGACCTGTACTTATTATAGTAATCCATAAATGAGGTTTGGGTAGGATCTATAAATTTTTTTACATGATATAAGGATCTCAAGTTCTTGGCGGAAATTTTAATTGCTTTAGTCAACCAGGGTTTTTTATTTCTTGCTTTCAATTTTTGAAGAGGGAAAGATTTGTTGAAATTCGCTAATAATCCGTTATAGAACGCCTCAAAAGGGTGAGTATTAAATAAGAAGTTGTTTACCTACAATACATTTTTTTCAAAATCATATTTGACTGAAATGTTTTTATGACGTAGATCCGTTTTTATCTAGAGGAAAATATCATGATCTTTCATGTAAATTCGATTTAGTTTCAATATGTAATAATATCTTACTCTTGTCATAATCTTACACTTTCTATGTTTCCTCTGATAATAATCAACTTTTAGGACAATTCCCATACAATTTCCCATTGTCTAAAAGGAGAGGAATAAAGAAATATTCTTTCGAAATGCTCAAATAAATAGCAAAGATTTCTCCTTTACCAAATAACCAGAAGTCATGTAACGTCAAGTGAAAATGAAATATGTAAAAAAAAATCTGTAATCCGTCGTTTTGTAATGTAATCCGTCATTTTGTAGCTGCGCCCATCTTGAATTTGCATCTTTTTCGAAGTGTACTACTATTCTACTAGTGAAGCCTTATCATTTGATAACTCATTTGATACCCATATAGAGGTAGTTGTAAAAAAATATGTAATCCGTCATTCTCTAGCTGCGGCCATTTTGAATTCGCAAATTTTTCAAAGTGTACTTCCATTCTAATAGTCAAGCCCCTGTCATTTGATACATATATTGAGGAAGTTGAGAAACAATATGTAATCCACATTTTGTAGCTGCCGCCATCTTGGATTTACAAAGATACGATATTTATTAAACTGTATTGCCATCCAAACTAAATTTGTGTACAAAATTTCAGATGGATATGTCAACAGGTAGGGGGTCAAACTTCAATCACTAAATTTTACCCAAACAAATGAATAGACAAACAAACAAAAAACAAACACAAACAGGGCAAGCTGAATAAAACCGTTGAATAGAGGTTATATGCTGTCACAATTTTATAGTTTTGAATGGATTGAAAATTTATCGCGGAGTGTGGCTACATTTTTTCTTTTCTACACCGTTGTTTGAGTGTCTCTTGGAAGATGTAGAAAAGCCGAACACAATGAAAGAGGTAATTTTGTTTTCATCAAAATCAAGATTAGAGATCCAGATCGTCGTGAAGTTTTCACCACATTACATATCAGGCTTATTCATTTACTCTTTGTAAGATAACAATGAAAATAATACATTACAGCACATCGAATATCACTGAAGTAATGTCGACTGGTTTTCCTTGAGCGTGCTTATTGGAAACAACCAACTGATGTCATTCAAACAAAGTGACTGGTAACCACATGAAACCAATAACTTTCCGAAAACTTCAAAGCAGACTTAACATGTCTTGTTTTCTGTTTGTACAGTGTGTCTCAGTTTCATATAAAACATCATCCTTATCAAATATTTCCTTAGTTGAAAACATTTGGTTCTGTTAGAAACATTACATTGATGATAAACAGGGTGTTTCTTGATAATATGCTAATATGAGAAAGTTATTTTTGGATTCATTTTGGGAAAAAAACTTCGCAACATATGTCCTGAAGGTCGTTACTTTTGGAGTACAGGGAGCTAATGTTTTGAGAAAACCATTTCATGGTTATGACCCGCAACATACTATGCATCAAAAGACATTTTTCGTAATACAACATAACTTTTCATTCCTAAAAGTGTCACCCCTGCGGGATTCGAAATCAAGTATTTTAAAGGGAAGAGAAAGAAGAATGGAAAAGCTTCTTCCTAAACTATTTTTTTCGAAATCATTTACATTTCACGTATCAATAATAGTTTTTGAAATATTTTGAGGAAAACGTAATTATGGAAAACAAAAATGATATTTCCACTTTTAGCTCAACTTTTATCAAAACTGGGCACTCTCAAACAGTTGAACTTCTGAAGCGAATACATTAATGTAGTGAATTGTGAAGTAGCAATGATTGTTNTTCACATTTCTTTGTGGCCGAAAAAAATAGGGACTAACACTATTTTCGTCATTATTGCCCAGCTCTCTTGTTGTCTTTCAAGCACTCCAAAATAGTTCTGGGAGTGTTTATAGAAGGATGCATTGTTATTTGATGTATAGCCATTCTCCAAGTATGGCCACTTGGTGAAGGTTTCTTCCTTATACGAAGAATTGAGCAAATTTCGGATGTGCCGTTAGTTACCTCGTTCACAGGCAGATGGGGCGATGAGAAACATGTTGTTTCAGCCTAGTTCGAGGAAGGCAATCTACTCTTCTTCCTGAGGATCGGTCATGGTTGTAATGGATTGTGGATCAACCATAAGCCGTCTAATATCTGTTCCAAAGAAAACACTTTTCTTCAACTTTGCCTCTGAGAGTTATGGAAAGTTTGATATCAAGTATTTGAAGCAATTTCCATCTCTTATTTCTTTCTTTTTAAAGCATCTATGAAAATACGAAACTGCTGGGTCATATGAGATATTCAATGTGTGCACCAAATATTGGTATAATAAACGAACTCTTTCTCTTGGGCAAAGTAGGTCCCAGGGCGCAAGGAGTTCTTGACTCAAAAAGTACTGATATTTAAGGTGTGTATATTATTCATTTTGACTTTCAAAAGAAACCTTTTCTTATGATATACAATTTTGCGTTTTGCAAAATAACCTGACGTTCTGGAATTTTTTGAGCATTTTTTCAGTTTTCAGAACACCTGAATACATAGGCATTGGTTAAAAACATCCAGACAGCTTTTTTGTTGCAGACTTGTGTAATTAATGCATCTATGATCATTTCATAATGAACGGTATTGTTTGAAACTAGTGTTGTCTATTCAACCACCATATAACACATATTTTGCAAATACAGTATTCAGCGAATAGGCAGTTTGTTTAATTATTTCAATTCTTGTTGAAATGAATTATTATCATATCATTAGATTGTTGTAGAAAATCAACATATGGACATGTACTTACGTATACGAGAATATTGTCGTCTTTCATAGTTGTTTTTCACAGCTGCAGTTTTTTGTACAGAGATGATTATTGTGGGAGTTTTTGTTGATATTTCATGAAAAACAAAAATCAATGAGGATTTATTGCCAAAGGACGATTAAAATCCCTTAACAGTTTTGAAATAGGATTTTCCGTTAGGTTAGATTGTCAAGGAGCTAGCCCATGGCTGCGAACGAACTCTTTAGATATATTGTGATGCTTCTTGGTTGTTAGAGCTCATCGTCTAGCTTGATCTCTTTGATGAGACTCCATAGCTTCGACATTGACCCCTTCATATAGCTGGCAGCCTCTGATTTTCCTTCTCCGCATCTTGCGTGTCTCAGCCTTGCTATCGCTCCATATTCGCAGAGCACATGCAGTGCGGTTTCTTCCTCTTCTTGACAGAACCTGCATTGGGTTTCTTCCATCAGACCCATGTTGCTGATAGGGTCTGACGAAAGAAACCTCTCGCCATCAAACTTAGGGCCTACCAAAACTCTAGCCAGACCAAGTTTTTCCATTAATCAGATATCGTACAACTACCATGACAACTCTTAAAAGTGAAAACTCATTCGAGCTAAGGATTAATGAGGTCTCGCCTCTCAAAATGCGAATCTTAGCACGGGTGGCGATCACAGAGTGTTCAAATTGTATCATTTTTTTGCAATCTCAAAATGATTTCCTCACTCTGCACTTGAAATAACGTTATTTTGAATTACTAATAACTTTCATCTTCAAATACTTGTTTATTTTCTATTTGTAATAATATGAATACAAAACGTTTCCTCTCAAATGTTGCATATTTTCGTCAGCTCATATAAAATGATAATGAGGAACATATATATGATATTCGTTGTTTCAACCATGAAGAAAATATTTGAATGTATCCCATAACGAATATCATCAAGATGACTACCATATATTCATTATTTATGAATGATTCTTGTGATCTTTCGTTACGAAAGTAATTTTCCAGAATTATTTCTTCTGTTTGTTAATGACATTTCTGATAGTATCAACTCTAAAAAAAATTACGTTTTGCTTACGATATGAAGATTTTCAGGGAGATTGAAAACTACCATCATTGTATATCATTACAAAACGATATTACTGAGTGACTTGATTGGTGTCAGAAAAATGAACTATCATTAAACATAGGCAAATGTAAAATTATGACTTTCGCAAGGAAATCCTCAGTACAAATATATAAATACAAGTTGGATAATATAACATTGGCAAGAATTACCGAATCGAGAG
>NW_019291924.1:24592-40954 GCF_000500325.1 Leptinotarsa decemlineata | reverse complement strand
GATTTATATATGAATTACTGCAGTTTCGTCCTTTAAGGACATTTTCAAACTTATATATTGTATAAGTTTGAAGATGTCCTTATATATTGTATAAGTTTGAAAATGTCCTTATAGGACGAAACTGCAGTAACGTTAGTTACAAATAAAAGTGGTAAAAAACATAGAAAGTTTAATTTCTCTTTTCTTATGATTTCCTATCACGTAGTAACGGCTACATCCATCAATTAATTGATTTATTGATCATCTTCATCATCATCACGAACGAGTCTCTGTGATCAGCTGTGATGGCGTCATGGCAACAGAATTCAGAATGGATACGGAGTGAGAGAGTAATAGATAGAGAAGAAGTTAATAGAGAATAGAGGAATAGAAACTCGGAGAGGGAAATATAGGTATGACACAGCTGCACGCATTAAACTTTATCGACGAATTTCTGTTATTTCGGCTTGCGGAGATCGTCAGATTCTATATTTTTCGTTATCCTTGAATCATTTCCTTCAAAATAAAAAAAAATCAGCTACGCTCGAGCATGTCGAAATGACGTTATTTTTTTACAACTTTGCTGCCCACCCCTTTCTTGACGTTACTACCAAATTGTCAGATTACTAGAATATACACTTATTAGCAGGTAATTAACTCACCCTACCTTAATCTGACGCGCTCGAGAATTTCTGATGATCATTTTTTTTACTAGTCTGATTTTTCATCCCTCACAGGTGGCCTTGCATATGGGGCTCATATTTGGTGGAGGTACTTAACCGGGTACAAGGTATCTCCCTGTATATTAATCTGCCGCGCTTCAGTAAATCCCGAAATCCCCGCTTGGGCTCCCCTATTAAGAAGAGAACCAAGTCACAAACAAAGTGTCCAAGCGACATTGCTACTCGTTTCCTTGAATATCTAATCGGAACCAGGCGTTTAGATCCTTTCTGATTTATTCTGTATCTGCAATGATCCATTTAGTTCCCAGTGCAAAGTCATTTTTCAAGCGTTAATAGACATCTGGCGCTTGGTTCTGTTCAGAAACATGACCCGAGAGTACTTATGTGTCGTACAGTGCCATAAACTCATTTTCACAAAAATGTCGCTTGGTTCCTTTCTGATAAGCATTATCCAACACTGAAAGTAGGTAGTACACTGTACACTGTTCATTGACAGTCCAAAATGAATTCTGAAATACTATAAAATGCTGAACAGGTTCAGCTGATTCTTTAACTCATCAGCATGTTAAAACAGTTTGCCGCAGCATATTTTGGGGATTTTTTATAAGTCGAGTAGTTGACAATTTCCAATCTAAATTGGTTTCTTTGACAGGTTGGGTAGTGGTGGACATCCGCATTTAGAATTGATTTCAAATCATTTTATATAGTAGACAATGGAAGTCCGAACTAGTAAAGTTCCCTAGAAACGTTTAATGTGCCATCCACCGTGAAGATCAACTTCAATAGCTGGTGTATTTCATCTCCTGAAGATACAATTTGATTGTTCATTGTTTACAATCAATTATTTATTCACCATCCTCATCAGATCAAAGGTGAAGGGAGCCAGGCTTCAACCTGAATAAAATCAAGATGGAGTACGTCACCATCCTCTCGTTTGTCCTACAAACATGTATGTTTTCTTACATTATCGAAATGAATTTTAGTATTCACTTCTTCTTCCTGGAATTATGAAATTTCCTGAACTATCTCAAGGAATCTAATTTTTTCCAGTTAGCGAAACAGTTCGCAGAGACCCTTCGAGAATTATTCCATTACTACGTTTTACCAGCGATTGAGATGGTGCGAAATAATTTGAAGGAGATATTGACATCCGTCGATTCGGCATTGTTAATGACTTTCCTTCGTCTGATGGATTTTCGGCTGGGTCCTTTGGCTGGCAGGGATAACAAACCCCCGCCTGCCCCGCAATTCCNAAAAAACTAAGACATTAATTTGATCGTTTACAGAAGTTACGGGTCAAGGCAATTCTCTTGATCGTTTCAAATTTGATCCAAATGCATTGAAATTGTTCTGAATTCGTATAAAGTTTTTGATGTTCATTTGCCGTAGATTCGGGTACCTTTTGTTGAACTTCCTACACGTCCTGCAGATTTTATCACAATATATGAGTAATGCGTGTGTGAGTATTGTTCTCATGTACGGAGCAATGGAGCTGCTGCATTAAAGCCATTCGCCTGATTGGAGATGCGAACAACACTTGCAACCTTGACAGTCTGGAATATCGAAGAAAGGTTGGGGATTTGTTTCTTTTCTATAAATACTTTCACGGGAAATGTTCAAGTGTCTTGTCACATTCGATTCCATTAAGAGCGGTACATATCAGAAATATGCGATGGAGTGTGGCTGCTCATTGTTTTGAGCTTCAACTCAGTACACCTCGAACTTCACTGTTCAAGAACTCTTTCATTTGGAGAACTGCGTTTACGTGGAATAAACTTCCTCAGAACGTTTTTCCAAATGGATCCAATCTCCAGCGATCCAAATCCAATGTGAATCACTACTTTCGCACAGGCACCGCTCTCAGAACGACTTCAGTATTTTTCTGTAATGCTTGTGTTTTGTCCTTGAAAAAATCTCATAATGAAGTGTTACTTGAATGATTCATGAGAGAGAAAGGTTTTGGTTTTTTACTTCTCCATCTTGATACAAACAATGTGGGAATCTTTCAAAGAAAAGAAGAAAATCATGAATTTCAAAAATTAACTAACTCTAAATAAAGTAGTGTAGATAATGGAATTGAATCAGATGTCATTGACAGAATTCTTCTTCTTCTTTTTCCGCTTAACTTTGGTCCCATCTAGCAGACGGCGCTATTATGACCAGTACTCTTTTTATTATAGTGAAAACTATAATAAAAACTGTAATAAAAACTTTGTTCGGGGAGTGCAGAAGTCTTGCTTTACGCAATTCTGTACCCCATTTTTTTTTCTTCCAAATTATTAACATTTGATAGGCACATCTTTCTGCGGCGAACATATACATACATATAAAATTAACGTCTTCTTCATTAAAAGATTATCCGTTACTATTCTACTCCCACGTGGGCTGCCGGTCCACCCCGGCCTCCAACCGGCGTGAATGGGAGCACTATTCATTCATCAATCAAACGATGTTTATTAACATTTTTTTTAATTATTGCATGCACGTTATATAACGGCGGACTATTAACACTATTTTTTAATTATTGCATATACGTTACATAACGGCGGACATTCACAACATGAACTGAGTTCCATTCCCAACAATGGCGTCCGCTTACGTTCCTTGTGGACGGTCGTTATCGGCACGTCCGTCCACAACCATGTCAGAAACGAAACTTACACAGGATTCCTACACAATATAATTAATGGAAGAAGCCAATTTCATTTACATGAAACACTGCCATCCTCCCTGGTAGAAATCTTGATGTTTCGCCGTAAGACACTTATTAAGTACCAAATACGGATAGCATTATGAGAAAAAACATTCAATTCGTTCATCAAATTACGACTTTTTGTCACGAGATGTAAATTGAATATTTTTCCGTTATCTTAGGATCGCACTGTTATTTCTATCGGAAGTAACTACATCTCAAACCTCCCCTTCATTTGGTTGTGTAATGTGCAATTTTGAAGTAACATTGAACTATTTCTGACATTCACCTTTTCAATGTCCAGATGCGGAATGGTCTACCTCGAACCGGGGGTATTGGGATTGGATCCGTTCATCAACTGTTGGATGAAACGGTTACCAGAGGTGGGGATTCTCGAAATTTTGTGCATGGGAATCATCCCACTTTAGCTTTCGTAAAGCCTATCGACAAATTTATCATTAATACTACTGTTCCTGTTACTCAATAATAAACCTTCTCGCTTATTCCAAGAGCCTTCACGTGTTGTGGATAATCCGCTGACCGCTGATCAGGTGGAATCCTTCTGGAAGGATATCTATGAACACCCGCAGCCACTCAACTTAGACACTCCAGCCCTAACGCAGTTCGAAGCTTTCAACAAAGAGCTTCGACAGCCTGAGCTCAATGAACTGCGCAACCCGATAACCCCGGATTACGTTCGAAGGGCCCAAGGGTTCCAAGAACTTTCCTGCTTCAGGCCCAGATGGCCAGAGTTTTCAACTCATAGCTGGACGGATAGCAGCCGATTCCGGATTGGTTTGTCGAGGGGCGAACCGTTCTTATCCCCAAAGCGGAGATTTGTCGATTCCTAAGAACTACAGGCCGATAACATGCTTGAATTCGTGTTATAAGTTGTTTACAAGCATCTTATACACACGAATACTCACCGCAGTTGACCGAGTGTTCGAACGGATATATGAGCAGAGAGGATCGAAGAGAGGAGTCGCTGGATGTAAAGAGAACCTGCTCATCGATAGATGTGTAACGCAGGACACTATACAATATAAGCGCAACCTCTCTATGGCCTGGATCGATTACCGTAAGGCATTTGATACAATATCGCATGAGCTCGTTTTGCATTTGCTCAGATGCCTTGCGGTACCCAACAAAATAGTGTGATGCATTGAACTACTGATACCACTCTGGCGAACCCGCTTCACCATAACATCTGGTCAAGCCAGAGTCCAGGGTGGGTCACTTTCAGAAGGGGTGTACTTCAGGGCGATTCCCTCAGTTTCCTTCTCTTCTGCATCTCACTATTACTATTATCCGTTGCGCTCAGAAATACTCGAGGGTATAACTGTGGCACCCCCGGAAACTGGAGGCACAAGGTCTCCCATTTGTTTTATATGGATGATCTTAAACTTTATGCCTATGGAGAGGGCATAAAATCCTTGAGGGTTGAGGGTGGTGGAAGAGTACACGCATGCTATCGGTATGAAATTCGGGATAGACTAATGTGCAATGGTCCATCTCAAATGAGGACGATGCGGGGACTACGGAGAGGATGTGCAGCTCGCAGATGGAAGCATGCTATACCATCTGGATGCCGGGGAGACGTATACTTACCTCGGGATAGAACAACTCCACTCACAAGAGGTAACAGCAGAGAAGAACTCTCTTCGCGGCAAGTACGAGCACAAGCTTCGACGGGTCGGGTCATCGGAACTGTCGGGAAAGAACAAAGTTGCTGCAACAAATATGCTTACCGTTTTAATCTTACTCTACTCGTTTAGAGTAGTGAAGTGGACTCGGGAGGAGCTGTATCAACTCGACGTAAAGACCCGAAAACTGATGCATGTTTATAGGAGTTTGCATCTCAAATCGTCCGTCTCACGGTTATACTTCCCCCGACAACAGGGAGGCCGTAGACTTTTGAGTTTGGAGTGTCTACATGACAGAATGGTACTGGATATAGCCTGGATATAGGAGTTCGGATCCCCTTCTCTGCATGGTCCGTGACCATGAGAGAGCAGGAATTGGAGCATTCCTCTTCAGGTCAGCTGCCTGAGCAGCTGATGAATTCGGTTTAGTTTTCGACACTCAACGAGGTGACCACAACTCTGTCACCAAGTTGGAACCCGTTTAGCAACAAGCTCATATAAAACCGCAGAGATCACCTGACTTCTGCGGAAACACAAGGATAAGCCAATGCATGGGGTCTTCTTCAATTACATTGAAGATCTCGGCTTATCAAAGCGCCTGACTTTCGCTTTCCTCAGGAGCTGAAGTCGGAAACTGTGGGGTTCATCATGGTTTGCCAGGATAGTGTCTTCAACACCTTAGTCTACCGCAGTCACGTGATGGGTATAGAGGTTCCTGACACAAGATACAGGGCCTGCCGCGAAGCGCTCGAGACCCTAATGCACTTGCTATCAGCATGTCTAGCATATGCGGTCTCAGCCTATATCCATCAATATAACGCAGCCCTAGGAGCGCTATATTACCATCTATGGCACTCTTACGGTATTGACGAGAGACCGGTGTTGCCCTACGCTTCGGGGGATATTGAATCCGTTGTTGGGAACGAGAAGTGCTGAATTTATTGGGTCTACTCGTTCACCACCCTCAGGCTCATACAAGCTAATAAGCCTGATGTAGTCCTTCTCGACCATCAGAGCGACACGATATTTGTTATGGAGTTTTCAGCTCCTGGCGAGACGAAAATCGTCCGAAAAGAGAAGGAGACACGGATAAAATATCGAGATTTTCTCTTCGAACTCCGCGGACTCTCTCCAGACCACTCTGTCAATATGGTTGTTCTGATTATTGGAGTCCTTGGTGGAATGATGCCCTCTCTACTCTCGAATCTTAAAATCATACCGGCTTGCCGCACCAAGGCAGGAATATTAGTCATACGGATGCAGAAGGCTATCATTCTTGGCTCACTGCGCTTGCGCAGGGCACATGATTCACGGACTCAATGATCACTTACTTCACGATGTGGAGAGTGATCATTGGTTGATAATGCTGACGCGCCCTCCCGAATGTATCGGGGCTTCGGGTGATAGGGCCTGACCAGCGCACACTATGGTGGACAAAAAAATAGAGTTTACGGCTGTGCCTAAATCTAGAAACCTGATTCAGTCCCCAGCGGAGCAAGCACAAAGTATATGCTCTGCTGTTTCGTCATTTTCCAAACAGAGGCGACACACACTGCCTTCCGACAGTCCGAGTTTCTGCATATGATGATTCAAATGACAGTGACCTGTAAGAAGGCCTGTTAGACATCATAGTTCATCCCTACTGTAGTCCAACAACTATTTAGTGTCAAGTTTCGAAGGATGGATAAACGCCTTGTAGTGAGCCAATCCTACTAGATTCTGCCAGAAGTCCATAAATCTTCTAGCCATCCAGGTGTTCAATGTTTGTTTGGCACAGCCTAAAGCGATGCCAATGACAGGTTCTGGTCCGATGAAGCTGCTTGCGGCACCCTCCTTTGCAAGGGAGTCAGCAGCCTCATTATCTTCCAGGTCAGTATGGCCAGGTACCATAGTACTCCTTAACCCAAAAATATCAGCATTTTTGGTCATTTCCGAAAAGAAAAATAGAAATTGTTCCATATTTCGAAAACGGTAACAGATAGATATGGGAAAATATCGGAAAAAGTTGTACAATTGTAGATTCCAAAAATAATATTATACAGTGTGACCCATTTAAGATGGAAGCACCCTTATAAAACTTACTTTTTTTTTTCATCCCTCACAGGTGGCCTTGCATATGGGGCTCATATTTGGTGGAGGTACTTAACCGGGTACAAGGTATCTCCCTGTATATTAATCTGCCGCGCTTCAGTAAATCCCGAAATCTCCGCTTGGGCTCCCCTATTAAGAAGAGAACCAAGTCACAAACAAGGTGTCCAAGCGACATTGCTACTCGTTTCGTTGAATATCTAATCGGAACCAGGCGTTTAGATCCTTTCTGATTTATTCTGTATCTGCAATGATCCACTTAGTTCCCAGTGCAAGGTCATTTTTCAAGCGTTAATACACATCTGGCGCTTGGTTCTGTTCAGAAACATGACCCGAGAGTACATGTGTCATGCCATAAACTCATTTTCACAAAAATGTCGCTTGGTTCCTTTCTGATGAGCATTACCCAACACTGAAAGTAGGTATTACACAGTAGGTACACTGTTCGTTGACAGTCCAAAATGAATTCTGAAATACTATAAAATGCTGAACAGGTTCTACCGATTCTTCAACTCATCAGCATGTTGAAAAAGTTTGCCGCAGCATATTTTGGTGATTTTTTATAAATCGAGTAGTTGACAATTTTCAATCTAGATTGGTTTCTTTGACGGGTTGGGTAGTGGTGGACAACCGCATTTTGAATAAAATAGTTTTTATGAATGTAGGCAAATATTAATAATTTATACAAATAGATACTCGTAAACGTCAATATTCTTTTTTCTTTGAAAACATATCTGCGAAATTCTTGAAAGCCCAAGTGGAATATCAATCATATGATTCTTTTCTGTGCTATGAATGTTCATCGACGGTTACTCTGGTTTTCTATATTTTTGTAGTCATAGCTTGTTTCCGTGGTTTATCAGGAAGAATGAAGTCAGTACTATCCACCTCGTAACTATCAACCTCTTTGACATCAATGTGTTGAATAGAACTTAGTTTTTTTAGGAAACTGCTTTCTGAAAGTGGAATCTAGTCTGCGAAGCATACTATTGAATGCTGCTACTTTTTGCTAATATGGATGTGTCGATGAGTTATGTATGGCATTGATATAATGCAAGTGATAGTCAAAAGATGAATATTTACACGAAAGCGAATTAGAACTCATTACTTTTGGGTCGAAGCCAGAGGCGTACCAATACAAAAATCATACTCCTTTTTTTTGAAAGACATTTATTGTGGAAGAGTCGAAGAAAAAAAAGCCGTTTGCAATGGGGAATGTTCCTCCTGACGAAAATCAAGTAGTTTTCATAAAAGAGCTCTAAAACAACGCATTTTAAACTTATCATTTCAACCTCAAAAATTAAAACCCAACATTTGAAACATCAATTTGAATACTTTTTGAAGTGAATTTGAAAAACTCATGAATTAAACTCAACTTTATTTTGTTCAAACTTGCATTTGCTGTAATAACCCAAATTGAGGAACATTCCCCATTGAGGCTTTGTAAACAATGCATTTTTTTGGGTTTCGAAAACGGAAAAGGATTATATTTCGTAACGTCAATAACCTGAAGGAAGCTGGGTATGGTTATTTTTTCCATTTATGATTCAATTAGTAGTCAAAATTCATGAATACGACAAGTTAAGGGACTCAGTGGACCTTTCACTGGCAACTTTTCAGTGTGTGTCCTTCATCCCACTTCAGCGGATTATCTATTGATTCATCTTTATGGTTATACCTACACTCTGAAGACAGTGAGAGAAATACTTTATTGGTTTCACTGAACAACGTTGTATGCGTCTCATAAACCTGAAGAAATATCTCAGCGATTTTGTACCATCAGATTCGCAGTTAAAAATTTATTCGAAGCCGGGATAGCCCGTTATTTACATTTCAATTTTTCACTTTGATGTCTATTCCGTCTAATTACAAGACTTCATTCGTTTCGATAAATGGTCTTTTGAGATGCAGATGAACATTCATTCCTTCTGATTACTTTTTCCAATTCGCATTCAGTTTCAACTGGAACCCTTTCATGTGATGTTTGCTGAATTAGGTCAGATGAAATGTTTTGATGTTTCACACGTGTTGAGGATAGAAAATCACTATTCAGTAGGATATCACATCCTAGAATCACTGTGAAAATGAAAAATATATAAACCATGAAAAAAACAATACTCATACACTATTCTTCGAAACACATTTTATCAGTAGGGAATGATACTTCTCATACTATTTTCAATTTGAAATCTTTAAAATGATACGAACTCATTCGAGAGACGTAGAAATTTCAGCGGACATCTCTTTCAGACCCAAACGACGATTTTCAGTCAACATTTTCTTTACTTTAGCGATGTTGATGGCCGACCAGAGCGAGGCACATCTTTCACCACATTTCGACCACTTTTACCATGTGTGTTTGATGAAGTCGATTCCTCGTGAGTCATACGAAATTTAAAATTCAATTTAATAAATGTATTCACAATGAATATTAGGTTTCTCATTCTTATGTGTTGCTCGATCGTTAACTGAACCAGTGGATTCAAATTTATCCATCACATTGCGAATAGTCCAATTATGTTTTCTGAGCAAGTATTGAGTACGAGCGAAGTCTATGGAAGGGATATAGTTAGCGATGGCAGCGCACGGTGTGGCAGAATTGTGTAACAAAAGGGTTTAGTGAAACTTGTCAAACGCTGTTTTGAAGATGGGTCATTATTCTTGATGTGTTATAAACTGCAAAAATACTAGTGGAAATAGTCAGTGTAAATTCAATATTTTTCCAAAAGCAGCCTGGAAAATAGATCAAAGAATTAGATGGATAGCTGCGGTTAAATAATCTGCAGCAGATATTTAGTCTCGGATATCACAACAAATGAATTGATAATGGAAATAGAAAATCAAAGTCAACCTCGTCTGGCGAATCAAGGATGTCAAGTTAATATCTTTTCTGAAATCAATTTAAAGGAAACAACCTTTATTTTCAATAGTTTTATTAACACTGATCACTGTGATGCAGAAATTCAAGTAGATATTGCAACAACTACAAAAATTGTAACAACAACTTGTCCCAGAAAAAAAGATAAAAAGCTGTTGCACCAACAAAAACTCATTTCAAGACCAGTCTTCTGAAACTACAAGCCGAGAATTTGATGGTATCTCATCAATAAAAAATAATTATGAACTGCTAGATCTCGCTGGCGTGTCATTCAATAATTTCCATTTTTTACTAACCAAATTATTAACTGAGACAAAATGTACAGTTTCAATTAAAGAGCAGCTTCTAATATTTTTAATGAGAATTGAAACTGGCTCAACATATTCAGCATTCAGCGTGTTATTTGGTAAACACAGAACAACTATCTCACGAATTTTTCATTCAATCTTAAAAAAATTAGCTTCTGTATCTGCTGATTTGGTATTTTGGCCTACTAGAGCTGCAGTACGGGAACAATGCCAGAGTGTTTCAGTCCAGATTACACCAATACAAGAGTAATTATTGACTGCACTGAATTCAGAATAGAAGTACCATCAGCAGTGGATGATCGTGTTGCTTGTTGCTCCCATTACAAAGAAGGTTTCACTGCAAAAGTTCTTATAGGAATTACTCTCGGAGGATTTATTCCATTGAAATCCAAAGTAGCGGGTGGGAGAAAAACAGACTCACAAATAACAGTAGAATCTGGTTCAATTGATCTTCTAGAAGCTGGAGATGTAGTTTTAGCAGATAAAGGTTTTCCTGCAATTAAACAAGTTCTAGATCAAAGTGGCCAAGAAATTAGAATTATTATGTCTCCATTTTTTCTTCGACAAAACAAAATAATTTCTTCAATGAATTGTTCATCATGGTTAACTTGTACAGCCACACTGGCATTTCTCAATGGTGATTAGACAAAAATATCACATATTGTCATTCCAGTCACATACATTTGTGACTGGACTTGAGTGTAGTATGGACTTGATATGTAGTAGTATTTCTAAAACATTGTTTATAAGAACTCAGTAATCCACATTGTATAAATTATTAGCAAAGTCAACTACAGGTTTTTATTCACATGAAATTGGACATTTTACTTCGACAAACTTTGTCACACATCCATCTTCAACCACTACTCCATCAATTCTAACGCACAGCCAAGGTTGCTCTTCACTAATAATTGCACCAACAGTTTTCACTTTACAGAAATTTATTTTTTCGTAAAGTAATATAGCGTCTTTTTCATTATGTAAGCCATACTGGGTTGCAACATAATCAATTTTCTTTGGTTTTAAAATACTTGACACTAAACTTTGTATTGATTTGGTTTTACGTGATTTTATACTGTGTATATTTTTCCTCAAGTGCCTAATTGCATACCAGTTTGGACATTCTGATTGCTTCATTGTATTACAACAAATGTTAATTATGTCGTTACAGCTACACATTTCTTATAATATTCTTCTAGATCTTCTGCTAACGAATAATCACGTTTGTATAATTGAAATCCACTACTAACTGTAAAAAAAAAGTTTGAACAAGCTAAGCAGTCTTCTTTCTCCAAATCAACTTTGTCCGATGTTTCAGATACAACTTCAGTTACTAGGCTTGAATCCAGAGTCTGCTCTGTTGCCTGTAATATTCGTTTCAACGATAACTCTTGCAATAATTCATCATACCTTATTATTGATTGTGGTTTACAACATTCAGTCTTGGATAATAGGAGTGACCACCATCTACAAATTATTGAAACATTTCCTATAAATCGCAAGAAAATGAAGTATAGAATTGAAAGTTAGAATAGAACTGAATAATTTTTCTAGAAATATCTATTACCTACACTCCAGATTGTGTTGATGGATTTTATGACAATCTTATGACATACTTGATAATGGGTTTGACCCCATTATCAAGTATGAAACTATAGGTACTTGATAATGGGATCAAACCCGAAACCGGTCTATAAATAAAATCAACTAGTGGTAATTAGGCAAAAGTGTTGTTATTCATTTCATTAAAGTGACTATGAATTACCACAAAATAAACAAGTCATCAATCACACATATTGAAACTTGATACCTTTATAATGAATCAAATATTGCCCAAATTTTGATTTCATTCTCATCATCTCATCAATTTTCGATTGCCCGAATATTTTGTCAAATGGTTGTATTGGGTTCGTCACCAATGATTTTGAAAGAAAAAATTGAATGTTTGATATTATTTTAGCTAAATGAATGAAGGTACATAATTTGAATTTATGTAATAATTACAAATATATTAGTTTTTTGGTTTGACTCCTTACAGTTCAACTTGAATATACACCTTATAATTTTGTTCTGAAGTTATTTCTTGAAAAAGTGTTCCTTCCTTTCAGGACTGACGGCATCCTTCCATCTCTCGTCAGATTAGGAAACAACGCAGACAACAAAGACAAGCGATGGTACGTTTTCGACGGTCCCGTTGACGCGGTTTGGATCGAGAACATGAACACCGTCTTGGACGACAACAAGAAGTTGTGTCTGAGCAGCGGAGAGATCATCAAGTTGCGGGACACGATGACGATGATGTTCGAAGTAGCAGATTTGGCGGTGGCCTCTCCGGCAACGGTGTCCAGATGCGGAATGGTCTACCTCGAACCGGGGGTATTGGGATTGGATCCGTTCATCAACTGTTGGATGAAACGGTTACCAGAGGTGAGGACTCTCGAAATTTTGTGCATGAGAATCATGCCACTATAGCTTTCGTAAAGCCTATCGACAAATTTATCATCAATACTACTATTCCTGCCACTTAATAATGAAAATAATGATGATAATAATAATAATACTCGTCGTCCAATCGCTTTCTGAATCGTAAGGAACGGCGTGTACACAAGATGGAGGCTAAGATCAAGTCGGCGAGACAACACGCGTCTCGTATCCAATGTGTGATGGATTACAGGGTGGCAACAGGCCTTT
The DNA here is from genome assembly GCF_000500325.1 of Leptinotarsa decemlineata. Classification (NCBI taxonomy): domain Eukaryota; kingdom Metazoa; phylum Arthropoda; class Insecta; order Coleoptera; family Chrysomelidae; genus Leptinotarsa; species Leptinotarsa decemlineata. The sequence continues at coordinate 27,992 of NW_019291924.1, read as the reverse complement.
CACGCCCGCAGTGCGGCGAATAGACGTCAAACTACGACGTATCCACCACATGAAAATGGAAAAGGGCGAATTCATACATTTTTAGACTTGACAATAACAAAAGTTAACAACAAACAGGATTTTTCAATTTATCGTAAACCGGCACATACAGATTCATCATTTATAATTCGTCCACTCACCCATATCAGCATGAGGTAGCAGCTTTAAATAGTATGATCCCCAGACTGACAAATGTACCCTTGTCAGAAGCGAATTTCAATAAAGAACTGGATAGAATAAAGCAAATAGCCGTCAACAATGATTACGATAGCGGTCTGATACATTCTTTATTATAAAAAAAGTTATATAGTCATGCTTTGAAATAAGTTTACCCAATTCGAAGAGAAGAGGATAGAACTTATAGAACCTTAACCTACTTAGGCCAACCCACTACAAATATTTCAGATTTTCTGCACAGCAAAGGTGTCAATACTGCTTTCAAAACCAACAACAACTTGGGTATGCACATTAAAATTAACAAAGATAAAAGTTCAGTTTCAGGAAAGTCAGGAGTTAAATTATCGTGTGGGTCATGTCCGATGTTTTATATGTGAGAACGTTCAGAACCCGTATAAAGGAACACAAATATAGTTTTCAGAATGGAAAAATGAATTCCACATATGCCAGTCATTTGATTTCAGAGGGACATGAGTTCAACCATGAATACAGACCGCTCCATTTCCAGAAGAGAGGTTTGAAACTTAATCTGTTGGAGAGTATGGAAATAAACGAATTCATTATTGAATCTGTTCATTCGTAGGTAAAAATAGTTAGGTATATTAACAGGTATACTTTCAGGTATACCTGGCCTTTTCAGGTAGATTCATTATTCAGGTAGACGAATAGGTACTAGGTTATAGTATACAATGGTGTAATTTAGAAGTACCTCTCAGTTTACGCTTGAAGAAGCTATTGTATAGCGAAACACGTGTCGCAGTTTTGTAAAAATAAACTGTTCAAATAAAAAATTGTACAAATAAACTGTACTGATTAGTTGGTGAACGTAATTATTTCAGTAGTTTTTACATTCAAGCCTAACTTCCGATTTTTTTCAACGCGTTGTCAATTAGTTGCTTTGGATATTAATGTTCACGGTGACTTTCATAAATAGTAGTGTCATCGGCATACTGAATCGTATTGAAGGGGTCCATATTTCATCTACTGAAGACGCCAATTTGATTGTTCATTGTTTCCGATTAATTATTCATCATCCTGTCGTTTGTCTTACAAACATGTATGTTTTTTTACATTATCGAAATAAATTTTAGTATTCACTTCTTCATCCTGGAATTTTTTCCAGTTAGCGAAACGGTTCGCAGAGGACCTTCGAGAATTATTCCATTACTACGTTTTACCAGCGATTGAGATGGTGCGGAATAATTTGAAGGAGATATTGACATCCGTCGATTCGGCATTGTTAATGACTTTCCTTCGTCTGATGGATTTTCGGCTGGGTCCTTTGGCTGGCAGGGATAACAAACCCCCGCCTGCCCCGCAATTCCTCGCCTTGATGAGTAAGTAGAGATGAGTTGATGTTCGAATAGATTATAGTCTTTACGGATTCCAAAACGAATACGTTGATCCTCCTCCACTCCTGTTTTATTCAAGAATAAAATTATTATGAAACGTTGTTTTTCTAGTTTTTCGAATATGAAAAAAGTATTTTTATTATAATGATATCTTGATTGTTTCTGGAATAAAATCAATGAAAACTTTTCAGTTTGTATCATACTTTTGTTGAAAAGTTGATAGGGTCCATTGGTCAATGACAAGATATTTGAACTTTCATTGCCTTGAAAAATGTTGACATATTTCAAATCTATTAGAAAATAAATATTCAAATGAAGTATTGAAAAATACTGAGAAGTTATATTGGAGAAAGTAAATCAATTTAAAAAATATCTGCAACCCATGGGTGTTCTGTAAACTTTTTTTAACATTCCCACAGATAAAAATCTAAGGATTGAAATCGGGTGACCTCGGTGGCCAATTCCATGGTCCCAAGCACCTTCCTTATCCACCGATCGTCAAAATGTCTGAGTTCTGCGCTCACTTCTCTTGTACAATGTGCAGGAGCTCCACCTAGTTGACACCAACATTTTCAATATTTTTCGAGTGGCAGATTATCGACGAAGCTCTCTACAGTGTACTCAAATATTCAGGTAGCTTCTGGATATTAATAATTTCTCGTATATCGCGTGCCTCAATTTTTTGTCCTTCACCATGCAGAAGACATCAAAACTGAATATTTCTTGAAATCCGGCCTCTTTTGTGACATAGGGATTTTCACAAGACCAATGATGACAATTTTTTCTATTGAAAATTACTTCTCTCGAAAATTTAGATTCATCAGTTCAAATAATGTATTTCAAAAAATGGATCTTTTTGAATGCATATCAACAACATTTCATAAAATTAAATTCTCTGTTGAGGATCTTGAGGCTTCATTGCTTGGATTTTGGTGAATTTATGAACATGCATTTTATGTTTTTGCGACATTCTTTAATAATAATAATAATATCGTTCATTATGCATAAAATACATTTATACATAAAAGGAAAAGGGTTAGCCAAAGGCTATCTTCCACCCCTCCCAAAAATTATACAGTGAATATGAGAAAATAATTATAAACATACTTATTTACTATCATAACAATAATAGAGAAGAGAAAAAATAACACATCAAATAGTTGCTAATAACTCTTAATATTCTTAACATTATTTTGGTCAATTTAAAAATTTCATTGCACTACCTTACATTGAATTTGAAATTTTTTAAATTAGCACTGATCAGTAAGCATCTGTGATTTTATTTCTTTCTTGAATTGATGAATAGTATGATTCAAAAAGGGGTAAAATTTTATTCAGAAAAGAAGGGGCTATAAAAAAACATCCTTGAAATTTGGAAGTACGGTGCCTAGGTATGTTGAATGAGTCCAATATTTTTATCAAATATTGGACTCTGTACCTCACATTCAGCTACTTGATTTTTAACAAAAATGGGGTGACATGTTCACCATATGGTATACAGCATACGAATCGCATGCAAGCATTTTGTATACGTTGTAACTTCTGTTTGTTATATTGCGGCAAAAAATTTAATCCAGTCATTTAAGCTTAAATTAGGTAAGAATCTCGGAATTCGAGATACCCAGCTGTTAGTCTGTAAATACTTGTATATTGACACCCTAAAAGTTGTTTCGAAACCTACATATGGTAGGGTGTAAGCAACTATTAAATTTCAAGGTCAAAGGTCACAAAAATCGGTTTTTTGCGCTTTTTTTGGAAATATCTCATTTCCTATGGGTTTTTTGCTATTTGTATTCATTATCAATATTGTAGAATACAAAATTCTCTACAAA
>NW_019291924.1:0-14651 GCF_000500325.1 Leptinotarsa decemlineata | reverse complement strand
AGAAAAATATACTATAATTTAATGCATATCTATACTTATGAAAAGAACGACAAAATTCAGAATTTCATCATAATTCCAACTTTAATATTGATCATTGAATCAAAACAGAAAATAACACAGAATATAACAAAAATTTGAGTGGATGAAATTTCACAATATTAATGTCTGTTTCATGGTAATGTGCAGATTATTTTTCAACATTACTCCACTGGCTGGATGATCCATTTTGCCTTCTGTAAACATAGTATAATTGATCTAAGAATGTGAAACCGCTGGAGATTACTGTGAGAAAGCTAGTTTCCGGGTTTCTTGGCGGTAGTCTGCAGGTTTTTATGTCCGACGTCGTCTTAAAATATTTGGAATGGCAGAAGTTGATTTTTTTTCAATCGCAACAAAATGAACTCACATTATTTTGCAAAGGACCACGAACAAATCTTTTTAGAAAATGGCTTTCGGTGAATTCTGCTGATTTTTTGGTATGATGAACTTTTCAATGTCCTGATCAAAAGTCTCTACGGGCACAACGGAAAATAATGGACAGTTTTTGAGAAAAAAATTGCTCAAAGTCGGCAAAATGGGGAATTTGGTAGTAAAACGGGAGAAATAGGCCATGTTATTTTGCAACTTCGTTCCTCTGGAAAATTGTAGCATGCGCTTGAGCAGTTATTTCATGGGTCTTGTGTCTTTACAGCACTGTTTACCAATAATTGCAGACCATACAGGGTGACGTATAAAGCCATAATCCGAGGAATAAGAAAATAATTTCTTTAACATTATGAAAACAATAGATTGTAGTCAGTAGATGGATATGGAAATGGTTATATAGAAGATGATTCAATTGATATATACCGTGTGACACATATTCATGGTACATCCCCCTTTTCTTCATTGTTTCTCTGGTTATATTTCTGGAAACATTAAATATGCTCACGAGGCGGCAGTGAAATGTTCTTCATTATACTTCTTTTTTTCTTGTAGTTTTTTTTAACGATTTCATTGAAGTGAGAATATTTTTCATTAATTGTCGTATTTTTTCACTTCGATATAATCATCTCCAGGTCTACTTGACTCATGTGACTACATTTTAATATCAGAAATGTACATTTTATGGTCACTGATGGCAAAGTTTGTAATGAAGAGGCGTATTTTCTTTTGTATTCATAACAAAATGATCAATGATAGTAGAACTCTCAGTTACTTCTCGTGTAGTAATACCATTATATACTCCATATACATTATTGCATGTGTAGATATCCATTAATTGTTTTGTTTCATTAGTACTAGACAAAATGTCAATATTCCCATCACCAAATAAAAGAATATCGCACTTGTAGTTGATGAAACCTTCAAGTGTCCTATCCATGTGACGAAAAAACATTTCTTTATTCAATTTTCCCGGTCGGTCGCCAGGCGGTTCCACGTGGGTGCTTTATTCACTCACTCGAATTGACTGCTGTGTTGGTCGGTGGTTCAAGCCCTAGTCTGAACGATCGATTTTCACTTGCTATCGTCCAACCCGTGTTAGGAATCACACGTTAGAAGGTAAGACCTCGTTAATCCTTAGCTCGTACAAGTTTCGACTTTCGAAGGTTGTCGTTGGTAGGGTGCGACAGCTGGTTAACTGAAAAACAGATTTTAAACAGATTTTAAACAAATTTTAAAATTGGGGTGGTCGATATACTCGTGAACCACACAATGTTCGACTTGGGGATTTGATCTTCACGGCGATAAATGTTAGTAGATTATCTTTTTTTTTTTAATTTCAAAATCGATCTAATAAAAATGCCCATTCCTTCTCCTCGTTTTCCTCTGCTGGAATATACTATAGACGTAAACCCATGAAAATTGTGATATTTTTCCTCTACTTTTTCCAGCCATGTTTCGGTCACAAAAAGTATGTCCGACTGCAGCTCGATTGTTAAGACTTCTAATTCATCCATTCGTTTTTGATCGACCTCGAGTATAATTATACAATTTTCAAATATTGTTTAGGGTAATTGAAATCTGAATTTGATTTATTAATTTCTCATGAAAGACTTGTAAATCACTCAATTTACTATTTATGTGATATAACATGATTCGAAATTCTGAATAAACACGATGAAAGGAGAAATTAATACAAAGCGAAATGCTAATTAACTGGGGAGCGATTTCCAATAGTTACGTCCATGAAAACATCGCAAATTATCAAAGCTGAACATTAATTCAATTTGCTTTCACTTTTCATTTCAGATATCGAAATTCCAACTGTTGACAACATCAGAAATTCAGAATTACTTGGTACAATTTTGTACAACGAAGATAATGTATTGTGCGTTGGTCCTACGGGCACAGGAAAAACTCTCACAGTTATTGGAAAACTCAGTAGAAACATGCACAAGAAATTCATCTGCGATTTCATCAATTTTTCAGCAAGAACAACTGCTAATCAAACACAAGTGAGGGAAATAGGTTTCTGGTTCATCAGTTGAGGTTTGATGGGATAACCAAAGTTATATTTTTTTAAATGAAACACCCAGTATATGAATACGTCATTAGACTCCATATTTTCTTAGCTCTCTGATGAATTTTTGTTTTCGAATTTTCATTGCGGCATTGCCAAGTTATTCCAGAAAAACCTATTTTGCAGATGATAATTTTTTAATTCACCGCCCGCATGTTTACAGCAATTAAGTGGATTTTAGGAATAGTTAGTCAACGTCACCATAATAATTTCTGGAATCTCAACTTTCGGAAACAGTGTATAGGGTGCTCGGTAAAACCGGTGAAGTTTCATTTATTTTCAAACAGACATAATTCAACTTTTTCAAATGGAATACCCTGTATTTTTTCATTTGTATGAAATATTTTTTATCGGAGGTATACTATAAAAAAACGGATATTTTACAAATTATACCAAGTTTTGTAATTATTGTAACCACAAAAAAATGTAGTTTCTTACGTACACTTACTCAAATTTGTTTTTCGAATATTCAAACTAATCGCTACTACATTAGCATTTCCACACCATTTAGTGACAGTTATCAGCGGTTTCAACGGTAAAAAATGCGTAAAAAACCTAAAAAATATTACTGACATCAAAAAATGAATCTCGAAATTTTTCAATAACGACATGTGTTGAAGTTTCTTTCGCGTGTAGATTGAATCATTTTCATTATGTATTGGAAGATATGGTGCAGATGGTCTATGCTTTGGGTGAAAATGACGAAAACTGCCTCCTTGCATCTATGATTTACAAAGAGAAGTTCCTTCCCTCGCTGTGTGTGTTTCTTGTGCTCGGCAATGCGAACATTCAATGCGAACATTCAGCTACTCTTTTTCAATTCTTCTTTTTTCAGTTGTTTCGGGGATTTCAAATCATTTTATATAGTAGATAATGGAAGTCCGAACTAGTGAAATTCGCCTTTTGTCTTCTTATAATAAGTGAACTGTACATGATTAATTTGATTCAAATGTATTAGAAGATAATAAAGACGATGTTATTATTATTACTATTATATTCAGTCCTTACAACATGTTGATGCGTTTTGATAATTAGGATATAAATACATAATAAAGTACGTAAAAACATTCTTTTACATCGAAAAAGTCGCCAATTGATAACTAACGCAATTTACGCGCATGGATACGAAAGACCAAGGCCGTTGTCGGCTGTCCAGCGAGTGTGGTGTGACGTGCAAAGCATGCAAGTACAAATGTCCAACCTTAATGAAAAAGCTTTGCTTGCTAGTTGTCGAGTAGCTTTTCTTGTGGCTAAAACAGAAAAACCCCACACAGTTGCCGAAAGTTCGATTTTACCGGCGGCTTTAGATATAGCAGAAAAGAAGTAGAAAAGCTCAAAAGTATACCTCTCTTAGACAATACCATTCAACGCAGGATAAGCGATATGGCGACTGAAGTCTCAGAAAAAATAAAAGAAAGTACTTTTGTGTCCTTACAATTTGATGAATCTACGGATATTGCGGGTTGTGCGCAGTTTGTTGCTTTTGTGCGTTTTGAATCCAATGAAAAATTAATGGAAGAAATACTATTTTGCAGAGCACTTCCCTCAAACATTACAGGTTAGTGCCTGCATAACATTTTCCTTGAAGCTACGCAAGATATGAATATCGATTGGGAAGTGATGAAGCAAAAGCTATGACTGGTGCAAAAAGTGGATTTATTGCTATATTGAATGAACAAATGCCAAAAGTTTCTTGGATGCATTGCTTTCTTCATCGCCAAGCTCTTGTGGCCAAAACCCTGCCACAGGAATACAGTCAAGTTATGAATATTAGAAAAATTGTAAATTTAATTAAAGGCAAAGCGTTGCAGATACGATTGTTTCGGGTTATATGTGAAGACATGGGGGCACTCCACCAAAATTTACTTTACCATGCAGAGGTTAGGTGGTTGTAGTATTGAGCATCAGAGTTATGGAACTCCGAGCTGAACTTTTAATATATTTACAACAGACCAAGTCGGAATACTCTGAATTTATTTGTGACCCGGATTTTTTTTCGAAATTAGCTTTTCTTTCTGACGTATTTGACCATTTAAATATCTTGAATAAAAGTCTTCAAGGGCGAGATGAAAATGTCATCACTGCAAAAGACAAAATACATGTCTTTACAAAAAAAATTGACTTGTGGTCATTCTCTATATATCGAAACAACTTCTAGTTATCGGTCCGTATTTTCTGGATGGACATCTCACTGGAAGAAAATATGTAAGATTTCTTCAGCATAAGTTTTCCAATTTATTGGACGGGGTTCCATATGGAACAAGACTAAAAATGTGGCTACAACAAGACGGTGCACCACCATATTTTGAAACTGAGGTAAGGGAATACCTCAACGATAATTTCTATAAAAAATGGATAGGTAGGGGTGAGCCTGTGGTGTGGTCATCCAGATCACCTGACCTAACCAAAATGATTTTTTATGGGGGTATATCAAATGGATTGTCTACAACACTCCTCCAACATCTATAGAATACATGAAACGAAGAATTACTAAAGCTTTCAGGGAAATCACAGAGGGTATTGTAATGAATCTGAAGCCGGCCCTGACCGTAATCTCATACACCAAAAATATGACTCACCGCGAAAGGACTGCGATCGACGAATCGCCACGAAAAGAATAGATGAGTACCGAAACCGCTAGCGGTATCTAGAACGTTCGTTACCAATATAAAAGGTCGGGTCCTCGCTCAGAGAGGGAGTCTGTATTTAGAAAGTGAATTGTGCGTTTAAAGAAAGAATTCTAACCGTGAAGATAAATCAAGCGTTAGTTGCTAAGTGTTGTATATAAATTAGTTGTGATAGTGAAATATTGTTAAGAATAAATTTGTTTAAGACAGTTTATTCATTAATTCGTTACAATATACAGTGTGTCAATTTGAAAACTTCCCACCCTCAATATCTCCCTTCCAGTACATAATATGAAAAAATGGTCAGACAGGTCAACTTTATTTGCAAGGGGGACACTCTGAATGAATATTTTCAACCCTCGGGGTTCAACCCCCTAGGAGGGGTGGATGTTACCCTCAGANTTATACTAATCATATTAGACAATGGAAGTCCGAATTACTGAAATTTTCCATGATGCATTGTAAACCGCTTTTAAACAGAATTTGCTTGAATTATTAGTATCGTTAAAATTGTAGAGATAATTCGTTTACAAATGAAAACATTTTTTTTCGAAATCATCGAATGCGTAAATGAATGAATAACAATCCATTATTTTAGGGTGGTACGATAGAAGAAATATAGGCGAGTTCAGAAAAATAATAGATGTCAACTTCGTAGCGGCTATGGGTCCACCGGGAGGTGGTAGAAATCCAGTGACCGCCCGTCTTCTCAGACATTTCCATTATCTGACGTTTCTGGAAATGGAGGATGATAGTAAGGTAAATCATTCATCAAATACAACTGGAGTAAGTATCTGGGCTCGTACCCAATATTACATACAACCGGAGAAGAATTTTACGATTTATATTGCATAGTTAAGTCTTTCGTTTCTAAGATCAATTTCCATTAACAAATCCATGTCCAGTTCTGACGTTAATTCTATTTTATTACTTTTTTATTTTTTTATCGATCAACTCATTATCAATACATGTGAAAAAAACTGTAACTGATAGCTGTCTCTTAGTTTGTTCATCTATTTAAGATAATAAAATCAGAGCTGGTAGGCCTTGACCTTCTGATAGTTTATAAAGGGAAAGTAAAAAAAAATAATACATTATACTGCTATTAAATTCTGCTACATTGAGTATATCAATCATAGTATACGGCTATGACCTTTACTGGTGAAACATTTCTGAAGTTATTCTAAAAAAAAATTTGCACTGGCTAAATCATAATTTATTTAGTTGGAAATTTGGTGTGAAACATTTATGACTTTTTCACCCAATTCAAATGATCAGCTACATGCTAATGAACTCAAATTACACCAAATGACCTGTATAAAAAGTTGTATTTGTAAAGGTTCTATAAAATTCATAGTCGAATGTTGTTTTATTTATTATAACGGACTGCAGAAAGGTGACTACTTCCAATGTAATGTAATGTTATGTTTATTCACCAAATACAAATAGAAGTTATACATATTTCTGACATATAATATTCATATATATATATGAATGAAGCTGAATCACTGAAGCTGAATTGGGTACAGCTTGTGTGTGATGGTGTGTGCTTTTCCCCGAAGCTCTGACACATTAGGGAGGGCGCGCTAGCATCATCAACCAATAACCACTCCCCACACTGTGGAGTAAGTGATCATTGGGTCCGATAATCACGTGCCTTGAGCAAGCGCAGTGAGCCAAGAATGACAGCCTTCTGCATCTGTGTGGCTAAAATTTTTGCCTTAGTGCGGCAAGCCGGTATGATTTTAAGATTTGAGAGTATAGAGGGCATCATTGCACCAAGGACTCCTATAATCAGAACAACTATCTTGACAGAGTGGTCTGGATAGAGTCTGCGTAGTTCGAAGAGAAAATCTCGATATTTCAACCGTTTTTCCTCCTCTTTTTGAACGATATTCGTCTCGCCAGGAGCTGAAAACTCCACGACAAATATCGTCTTGCTCTGGTGATCGAGAAGGACTACATCAGGCTTATTAGCTTGTTTGAGCTTGATGGTGAGGAACGAATAGTTCCAATAAATCCTGATGACTTTACAGGCTACATCCAGTACCATTCTGTCATGTAGACACTCCAAACTCAAGAGTCCACGGCCTCCCTGTTGTCGGGGGAAGTACAACCGTGGGACGGACGATTTGGGATGCAAACTCCTATAGAGATGCATCATTTTTCGGGTCTTTACGTCGAGTTGATACAGCTCCTCCCGAGTCCACTTCACTACTACAAACGAGTAGAGTAAGATTGGAACGACAAGCATATTTGTTGCAGCAACTTTGTTCTTCCCCGACAATTCCGATGACCAGATCTGTCGAAGTTTGTGCTGATACTTGCCGCGGAGAGAGTTCTTCACTGCTGTTACCTCTTGTGAGTGGCGTTGTTCCACCACGAGGTGAGTATACGTCTCTGCGGCATCCAGATGGTGTAGGATGCTTCCATCTATGAGCTGCACATCCTCTCCGTAGTCCCCGCATCTTCCTCTTTTGAGATGGACCATTGCACATTTGTCTATGTGCAGTGGTCCTCATGGACTGATGGAAATCCTTCTCTCCAGAGGCATAAAGTATATGATCAATCATATAAAACAAATGGGTGACCTTGTGCCTCCGGTTACCCTGGGTGCCACAGTTATCTCTGTTTCTGTTTAAAATCTGTTTTTCCGTTAATCAGCTGTCGTCCCCATACGAACGACAACTCTCAGAAGTTGAGAAACTTGTGCGAGCTAAGGACTAACGGGGTCTTACCTTCTAACGTGTGATTCCTAACACGGTTGCAGAATCATTCCAGCTTCAACCAGATAAATTCTCTCGAGAAAAATATCTGGTCGAGGCGGGAATCGAAATCACGGTCTTCCAATCGTGAGTCGGGCGCACTACCACCGCAGCCAATTCCACAACCCTCGAGTATTTCTGAGAGCAACGGATAATGGCAATAGTGAGATGCAGAAGAGAAGGGAACTGAGGGAATCGCCCTGAAATACACCCCTTCTGAAAGTGACCCACCCTGTTTGGACTCAAGCTCGACCAGATGACATGGTGAAGCGGGTTCGCCAGAGTGGTTGGTATCAGTTGTTCAATGCATCTCACTATTTTGTCGGGTACCGCAAGGCATCTGAGCAAATGCAAGATGAGCTCATGCGATATTGTATCAAATGCCTTACGGTAATCGATCCAGGCCATAGAGAGGTTGCGCTTATATGGTGTAGAGTCCTGCGTTGAATATTATTATTATTATTATTAGTTATTTTCTATTATGAACAAATAATATCAAAAGTGGTGAATAAATACATTATTATCATAACATTATCATATGCGATAGGTTCACCCTTTGAAACATACAATATGAACACACTGTAAATATCAATCCGTGTTATATTTGTTTATAAACAAATAATGTAGATACACCAAAATATGACACGTGCTTCGCTTTCTTAAGTTGAACAAAATCCCCTGAAGTTTCAACCAGTTGCATTTACAATGGTCATATTATGTATATCTTAATTTTTTTCCAGAAAAAAATATTTGGCACCATTCTGGCGTTTTGGTTGAACAGAACCTCAAGTCTGAAACAATATCACTCGGCGGTACTCTCTTCTACCCTGGAAGTTTATTTGACTATTCTACATGAGCTCTTGCCAACACCTGCAAAAACTCACTACACGTTCAATCTGAGAGATCTGAGTAAGGTTTTTCAAGGAATACTGATGTTTGAACCAGAAAATTTATTGGTGAGTTGAAAACTATTTCTTCTTTTATTTTTTTAGTTTCAGATTGAGATTGAAATAACCACTGAAATCATTTCTTAATAATTAATTTCTGACGTGCAGTGAGTAATCCTGTTTCATCTTTCGTTATTACAGTTTTATAATTTCTCACTTTGTCAAATTTTTTGATTTCAAGAAAGACAGTGAAGGAATATGAGGTTTCGATAATAGTGATAATGATACCTGACCGTTCTCATTTCCAACAAACGAAGATTTATCGAATCCTAATAAAATTACAGACCAATAACATTCGTGTAACAAGTTGTTTACGAGAATATACATATGAGTACTCTCGACAGTTGACCAAATATTCGGATATATGAGCAGGAAGGGCCAAAGAGAAGAGTCGCCGGATGTTGAAGAAAACCCACTTATCAATAGTTGTGTAACGCAGGACCCGATACAGTATAAGCGTACTTCTCTGTGGTCTGAATCTATTACCGCAAGACATCTGTTACAACATCATATGATCTCATTTTGTACTTGTCCAAATGCCTTACGGTACCTCCGACAAAATGCCTTGAACAACTGATACCAACCTGGCAGGCTGGCTTCTCCTTCAAGAAGGGGTGTATTGTTGGTCTCCCAATTCCCGTCTCTTCTGCATCTCACTTTTGCCATTTTCCATTGCCATAACGTCACCTATTCGTTTTAAAAGGATGATATCAAATGTTATGCTTCTTGAGAAAAGGATACTCCGTCAGCGCCTGAGGGTGATACACGCATGCTATCAGTATGAATTTCAAGATAGATAGATGTGCAACGGTCCATCTTGAAAGAAGACGATGCGGGAATTACGGAGAGGATGTGTAGCTCGTAGATGAAAACATCCTGCCAGAGAGACTCGCATTTCATCGGGGTGGAACAACGCTACCCATAAGATAGAAGAACAATGGAGAGCCGAAAAATGATGCATCTTCACAGGAGTTTGCATTCCATCCGGTTGTACGGGCGAAATGTAAACGTTTCACGGTTGTACTTCCCTTGATAATAGGAAGGTCGCAGACCATCAGGAATTCGGATCCTCGTCTCTGCATGTTTCGCGACCATGAGAAAGCAGGAATATAGGCATTCCTTTTCAGGACAGCTGCCCGAGCGGCAGCTTGACTCGGTCTGGTTGTCGACACAGAACGAAGGGATCACAATTACATCACCGAGTTGGAACCCGCCTAGCAAAAGGCTCACATAAAAACCGCAGCAGAGATCGCTTAACTCCTGGGGAAACACAAGGATACACTAGTGCGTGGGGTTTTCCATAACAACGTTGAAGGCCTCGGGTAATCAAAGCCCCTGACCTGTGCTTTCCTGGAGTTGAAAACTGAGGGGATCATTGTGGCCTACCAGAATGGTATCTATAACACTTCAGCCTATTGCAGTCGCGTAACGGGTATAAAGATACCTGACATACGGTGCAGGGAATGCCGCGAGGCAATTGAGACACTAAAGCTCATGATGTTCGTGCATATCCAGCAAATTCGGTTTTAGCCTAAATCAACCGACATATCGCCCTGCTTTGTTATCACTTAAGGCACTTTTACGATATTGACGTAACATCGGTGTTGTCATACGCTCCGGGGGATGTTGTATCCATTTTGAGAAATACCCTGAGGCTGGTACAATCTGATGAACCTGATATAGTTTTCGGTGAGTTTTTAGCTCCTGGTGAGACGAATATGGTTCGATAAAACAAGGATAGAATGGATGAAATACAGATATTTTCCCTTCGAACTTCGCAGACTCTATCCAAACCACTACACTTAGATGACCCCCCTCTTCTTTCTCACATTTGAAGTGTTAGAAATTGCTCTGAAACGATTATTATTTTTTCACAAGGTTACGCTGGTCGGGCCCTATCCCACAAAGCCTCGATACATTCGATAGGGCGCACCAGTATAATGAACTAATGACCAATCCTGGCGAGACAAATTTATCATTATTATTACTGATAGCTTACGTTTTATCTTGATTTTGAAATAATTATGGAATTCTTCTCAAAGCTATTGGTTTCTCGTTATACCATTATGAGGAATATACGCCTTATCATTTCATTCCTGTATAGGATGTCCAAGAAATGATCCGTCTCTGGTACCACGAGTGCTGCCGAGTATTCCAAGACCGTCTAGTGAATGACGACGACAGATCTTGGTTCGATTCGCTACTGAAGCAAAAAATTGTCCAGTTTTACGACATAGATCCAAAGGAGGCTCTTGGCGAGGAAACAATCTTGTTCGGTGACTTCCTGGATGTTTCCGTTGGATCCGGTCTGTACGTTCAAATTAAGGATTACGAAAAACTATCAGAATCGCTAGAATATTACTTGAACGATTATAATATGCAAAGTACCAAACCGATGAAGCTTGTTTTGTTCTTGGACGCCATATCCCACATCTGCAGAATTTCCAGGATAATCAGACAGCCGATGGGTAATGCATTGCTACTTGGAATGGGAGGTTCAGGTATGAATTACTTCAATTTGCTTGGGAGAGATAGTTGCAGCGATAAATCGACAAATCTTTCTGTATTTCTAGTGTAAGTGATGAGTTTGAAATTTTTAGGACGTCAAAGTCTCACAAGGTTGTCTGCATTTATAGCGGAGTTCAACTGCTTTCAGATAGAGCTGAGCAAAGCTTATGGTTTGACTGATTGGAAAGATGACGTGAAGAATATCATGTTGACAGCAGGATTGATGAAACGGGAGACAGTCTTCCTCTTCTCGGATACACAGGTATGTGCTCATAAATCGACTCGCTCTTCGATATAGATATATTGGTCTGCAGATAGACTAAAGTAGATCTTGATAATAACGTTCGTGATGGGATGATCACTGAAATGATTCATGAATAGTGTATATATGATCGTCATCTTGATGAAGTTTGAAGGATATGATATACAGTGTCATCCCCAAAGTATGCACCATATGAGAAACTTATTTATTAAGGGTTTTTCGAAAAAATGTTATTCATAATAAATGTTTGTGTATCCCCTAAAACTGAACATGCACTAACAAAATACACTAAAACACACGTAATATTCGAGGACTTTTCAAATATTTGATTTTGAGACAGGAGTAAAGTACTCTTATTTTGATTAATTTCAGAAAATGTTATTACAAAAACTTGTCCAGCATTAAAAAATACTTATACATTTGAAGTCAAGACCATCTAAGTGAAGTTTCATTTCTTCAACCCTTTTTTTAAAAGAGGACTATAAAAAAAATGCTAGAACGATAAATAGATAGAAGAGAAGGTTCATTTCAAAAGCCTGCAATATCACAAATTACCCAACTATGGTGTTAAACACGCTCAATTACTTTGAAGAGTGAAGTTTTTGGTGCAAAGTTATTTTTATTTTTTGTTAACATCGAAAATTACTCAAAATTATACAGTATTGTAACAAGAACTCAATATTCAATAGTATCAAATCACAAAAATCAAAATAAAATAGGTATTTTGGAACAAACTCATTGATTTTCTGAATATAATAAGAATGTCAGAAAGAAAATGTTTCATATCCGTATCATTGCAAACTGAATAAACATAGAAGGTGGAAGTTATTAGTATTCGATAATAACGTGATGTTTGTTAATTATTCTAAAAGATGTTTGTTTGGATATGTATATATCAATAAAAATTTCAATGATAATGAAAATCGGTGCTGTTTCGCAAAATTATACGAAAAAATGGTCATTGTCTAGGTTTAGACGATTGAAGTTGCAGTGAAGGATAGAACGAATCCCGTAAAGCAGCCGATCTCGAAGCTTGAATTTGCAATTGAAATCTTGAAATCCCGAGAGAAATCACTTGAGGTTCTGGATTATGTTCCCGTTGTTAGAGTTTTGATATGGATAGAGAAGAAATATAATAATTTCACATATAGTCAGTGGGCATAGTTGAAGACTGGCTATAAATCAAATTATTTTGATCAATTCGTTCAGGCCAGTCTTCAAGTATGTCCACTGACTATATGTGAAAGTTTTCTTTCCTTATACGAGAAATTGGGCAAATTTCGGATATGCAGTTGGTTACCTCGTTCACAGACAGATGGGGCGACGACAAACCTGTTGTTTGTTGTATGCTTCAGCTTAGTTCGAGGAATGATACTCTGACGGAATTCGATTTTCAATTATCGGCAATCATCGATTTTATGTTGATGATATACACTACCTTGCAGTGACGAGTGGCCAAACAGCCCGAAACCGGTCTGCAAGTGTGTTCCAATAATTGAAAATCTATTGCGGCAGTTGTATCGCCAACAGCATATGCAGGAATAACTTCTGTGAAGAATCCTGCACTGACACCTGTCGGATATAATCCAACGCCCTTCGTGGTATTAGCCAGGGGAGTAGTTGTTTTCTGATAGGTGTCAGTCCATTAACCTACTGTGTAGGGAGTTGAGACTGGCCTGAACGAATTTCAAATTTCAGTATATGCTATTAAATATGTGAGATCATAATTTGCCCCGATTATTAAGGAAATAATCAGCGAATCCTTCGAATCTGGTATCTTCCCTAGTAACCGTAAAATTGCATGTGTTTCTCCTATATTCAAATCCGGTAGCAATTATAGACCCACTTCGGTTCTTCCTATATTTTCAAAAATTATGGAAAAGGTCACGAATCATCAATTATTTGGGGGTTAATAAACAAAGTCCGAGTGAATCAGTCTAGTTCCAAACCCGGAAAAACAGCTCTTCAGCATATGTATGTATATATAGGAATGCATGTGTATTTGTATGTATGTATATATGTGCTGTATATTTGGTTGATGTGTTAATATTCAAATAAATCATTCAATACTATTTTCAAATTCATACCTGCTATGAAAACATTTTTGTTTCTTGGGATTGATAAAGATCATTATCATTGTTAATATTAAGTATCGAAATTATAATTCACTGAGTTGGTTGCACCATAGTCGATAGCTGAAGAGCTGGTGATGCTGTTTCTTTCGGTATCAATTCTTCTGAGCTGATTAATTAATGATATGAGGTAAAATAAATTGAATTTTTTTTTACGATGGCTCGTTTGATAGTTTGTCGACATTTGACATCTCCACATAGTAAAATATGATAAAACATATTTACCGAGTAATTTGATATCTTATCGTGTTTTTAAAGAACGTATCAAAGTCACCGGAGGGCAAATGATACATTCATTGGCGGCAAGAGGAGCCCGTCGCCGATGTAGGATACTTTTCAAGCAACAGGTTTCCTGTACGCTGATTTATCGTCATTGAACTTTTTTCTTTGGGGTCTCTTCAAAAATTATTTTGAACAATATTCCATAAAAAATCTTGTTCTCGCGAATAAATTGAACTGTTTATGCCTCTTCATAAAAATATTATTACATAACTAACAAACATTGAAATCTGATTGGTAAAAATTTAAAAAACCAAACTAGTTATTTGAACCTGAAACAACTAGAGTATCGTTAGGAAAGTAAGGTATTACTCAACCCCTCTTCCCATTGAAGATTCAGGGGTACCAGTTTCATTTTCATTTTTTACTTCGTCAGCAACGGTAATCAGATATGAGTATTATCTGATCATTCACTTCTGGACCGAATCGTTCGTAGTCTTAAAACAAGGTCGTTCCTAGTCGAGACGTTTTCTGATATTGTGGAAATAAAAGAAGATACCTATATTTCTTCATAGCAGTGTGTCTCGTCAAACCCAGGTTTTGCAACCAGAGAATTGAAAACTGTCAATTTGAAAGGAAACAGTGAATAGTTGCCTATTGATTTTAGTAAGGAAATCAAAAATTGAAC
>NW_019291923.1:0-63887 GCF_000500325.1 Leptinotarsa decemlineata | reverse complement strand
TGCCAGGATCTCTGAAGAGAAAAGCAATTGTCGCGTGGGACTTACCGCGATAGCGGAATATGCACTAAGAGAAGGTAACCACGTTAGCGCGTCTAAAGAGACTATATAGAAAAGCGAGAAACTCATAAGTATAAAAATGACTTCAAGCGAAGGGGAGAAAGAATCAACATTAATGAAATCTGGGTACTATATTATTATTATTATTAAACATTAAAATAATGTATTTATTTCATTAGGTGATTCCACTGCATATTCGATTAACTAAATTATTGGATAAAACATTGATACCGTTTGAAAAACATAAATCTCACGTAATAATTTCTGCCAAGGCCCGAACTCCAAATTGAGTTTTGGTACATATTGCATATTTCAGATAAGCGTTGTTATGTTGTTGATTTTCCTCTGATCTGATAAACTAGTCTCAGAATCATGAAAAACTATTACTCATTCTCCGATAAAACTCTATCGCTTTTAATTTTATCGATTTCAACAGAAGCGATATATTGACTAATCGACCCAATTTCTCCAATTGTCACCACAAATAATTAGGACCCTAAAAAGAAATCCAACCTATCTTAGCTGGCAATTTGTCTGTGTAAGAAAACAAACGCTAATCTGCTATACATAAAATGTATCCAAAAGGGCACATGTCCTGAAATAATACATCTGCCAGTTTTCAATCATTCTGACATCTAACAAGAAGTTCCGATGCAGTCCAAAAATAACAAAAAACATCTCTAACTACACTTCCGATTTGAAAAATGTGTCCGCACACTTTTATGTTTACTCGGCAATTAAATTGTTGAATGGTGATGGCAGATACTTTAATAAATAATGAAATATATGAGTACTTGACAGATATATGTTATTCTTTTGTTAGCCTTTACCAATTCAAAACAAAACACTGGCAAAACATATAATCTTGTGAGAGTTTTTTGAATGAAACATCCTTCGAATCACTATTGTTCAAAAAGTCATATCAACCAATATTCTAGCAATTATTGTACCACAACAACAAGTAACTAATTTGGTGAATACAGTAAACTACTAACTGAAATTTACATCGTTTAAAGTATCAATCAGCCGCCAAGGCCATGTGAAAATTGCTTTAGTTGTCGTCTCCATCAGTCTACTTCATCACCTGAAGATGCCAGTTTGGTTAGTGAAACGTGCGCCGAGAAGATTATTAGTATTTGGAAATAGTACCTACTTGCTTTGGGTTAGTTGAAAAGAGTTCATATCCTGATAACGACAACAATGATGAAAGGCGTATCGGTTCTGATATATGGATTCACAAAACAGTATAGTTAATTTTCTGATGGGGACACCTTGATTGTTGAATCACTTACCAAAGATAAATGTGACGCCAAGATCAGTAAATGTTTCTGGTCTCACCAGGGAAACGTTTTCCATTGAATAATCAAAATCAAGATGTTCGGTTTTGAACTGTAGGAGATGCTCTTACATTTGTCCGGATTTAGTGACAAGTTATTTCGATAACACCATTCTACAACCCTTTATTCCTACGTTTGCTGAGAGGTTCACACAATCATCTATGTTCGCAACGAGGCAGTATAGTTTTAGATCATCGACATACAAAAGGAAATATACATTTATGACATCTGCAATATCGTTAATGAAGATATTGAAGAGAAACGGTCCCAGATTTTACCCTTGTGGAACACCGGAAGAAGGACTATATTGGGTAGATTTGAAATCATTGAGCTGAACATATTGTTTTCGATCCCGTAGATAATCATGGAGGAAACCATAAAAATGGCGGAAAACAAGATGGTCTCCATACCAATTTTGAAGAAATTCAACTTGGGACAGTTCGGTGGTGCTCGAACAAATGTTGTAGGAATCGATTTTGCTACAATGACGCATTGAATGAAATGAAGGAATATGTCAAGCGATAAATTAAAAATATATATAGCAAAAACATTATTTAAATGAGCTTTGATACTTCGAAAAAAAACTTTGAAATGAATCTAACACACCGTTTCATTGCATTACACAATTCATATATTAATTTAATGAATTGATGTGTTTGATTTGATTTGAGGTTTATATACTTCCTTTTGAGGCGTGTGATGGATGAGTAAAATGAAATGTCTATATGAATTTGACGCAATTTGAATAGAATTTGAAAACAAATGCCATTCATTGAAAATCGATTTTTTTGTTGGACGTACGGTTCAAGGGATCAGTTTATATTTTTTTTCTATCTGCGAAAAGTAAGCATCACACAAAAAACTTAAAAAAATCATCAGGGCGTATTTTGATTGTTTATTCAAAGTAGTATAAAAAAAAATCACCTTGAATATCAACCAGGAAACCACCTCTACTACGCCAGTGGAATAATTATTACAAACCTCTTCGCCAACCTGTTTTTTGAAACGCAGTTTATATGAACTCAATTTTTTGAAATATATCATACACCCTGAATATTTTATATTTCACTGTAGGTTGAAACAACAGGATTACTTTTGAATTCTGTAGGGTCACAACAAAGGTAACAATATCATTTATTAGGGATAATGCTGTCAAACAAACACAATAAAATGATAATAATAAAATGAAACCTTCATAAATAATCCGGAGAGTTTTGAGAGTGAAAAGTTACGTACTGGACACCCTGTATAAATACACCCACAATACACTTTCGCTTCATCCTCCAATACATAATCGACAAATGTTATTCAAAGTTCAAGCTGCATTTTTATCTCTATTCATTTTCTTTCTGTTCGCTGGTCAACATTAACAAATAGAATTGTTTGTTCTTTGCGAAAGGGTGAGTGACCCTTTCGAAAAACGCTATTCAAGGTAAAAGTAACCCTACACCCAGGCAGATGCAAAAACGTCATTCACGACTATATTTTCGAGTTCTGCATTTTGTTTGCCAATCAGGGCGGGTTGGTACTGTCCTCACAGGAACAGACATGTTTTGATTGTAACTTCAGAACACAAAATTGAAACCGTGAGGATTGGTGGAAGGTTCTTTCAAGCAATATGAGTTGTGAAGGAAACGATATAACTCTCAATTTAATCACTGTTAAAACTATTTATTTTTTTGCGTTTTTTCTTGTTATACAATAAAATTACCAAGATTTTTTCGTCTGACATTCTAACATCTGATCGGAATAACTGAATGTTAAACGTAGCTTATGTTTACTACATTGGGTTTTTGCATTTTGTATTATTTAATTATGAATTTGTTCATCTGGCTCAGTTTCAACATGCTCGATAGATGTCGTATATAGACGATGAAATATGTCAATGTTGTTGACTTCTGAAACATTCGATGTGATAAGTTCAAATTTCGCCACTATCGGTATAATTCTTCAAAACGGGTTGAAAGAACGATCTATTTCTTACGAACTGAATGGTCTGGATGTTGATATGGGTGTTTCACAAGGTTCCGTCTTGGGACCCGTGTTGTTTATTTTGTACATTAATCAGATTGATTGCATTTTAAGAAAATGTCATCACTCTGCTTATGCAGATGATTTATCTTTGGTATTGTCTTCACCTGACACTAATTTACTAAATGCTAATTGTAGTGATGTGATGAATAATATATCAAGTCTTTTCAATGAGCGTTCTTTATTTTTCAATACGGAAAAAACAGAGGTAAAACGTTTCCACAATCGTCAGAAGCCAGTACAAAATCTTGATTTTAGAATAAATCGGACAATTTTGACTAACACTCAAGAATCTGTCAGATTTCTTGGGGTATATTTGGATGAATTTCTGAGTTTTAAAATCCACTGTGAAAAACTAGTAAACAAATTGAATTCCTTGAATTTCCTTCTTTTGAATCTTAGAGATTTTCTCAATAAGGCACAGTTACTGGCATTTTACTACGCCCAAATTGATTCAAGGCTGAGGTATAATATATGTCTCTGGGGAAATTCCACCTCGGCATCGGATGTTTTCATTAGCCAAAAACGCATATTGCGTACTTTGGCACATATTTCATTTAGGGACTCGTGTAAAACTATTTTCAAAATGTGCGGAATATTACCTCTCCCATGCATTTACATTTTTGAAATGGCTGTTTATGTTTTTAAAAGTAGACCATATTTCGAATTGAATGAANTTTGGAGTAGTGAAGTGGACTCGGGAGGAGCTGTATCAACTCGACGTAAGGACCCGAAAAATGATGCATCTCTATAGGAGTTTGCATCCCAAATCGTCCGTTCCACGGTTGTACTTCCCCCGACAACAGGGAGGCCGTGGACTTTTGAGTTTGGAGTGTCTACATGACAGAATGGTACTGGATACAGCCTGTAAAGTCGTCAGGAGTTCGGATCCCCTTCTTTGCATGGTCCGTGACCATGAGAGAGTAGGAATTGGAGCATTTCTCTTTAGAGCAGCTGCCCGAGCAGCTGATGATTTGGAGCCCGTTTAGCAAAAAGCTGCAGAGATCACCTCATTTCTGCGGAAACACAAGGATAAGACTATGCATGGGGTCCTTAATATAAAAGATCTTGACGAAACACCGGTGTTGTCCTACGCTCCGGGGATATTGAATCGGTTGCGGCGAAAGAGAAGTGCCGAATTTATTGGAACAAGGTAATAAGCTTGACGTATGCCTTCTCGACCACCAGAGCATGACGATATTTGTCGTGTAGTTTTCAGCTCCTGGCGAGACGAATATTGTAAGAAAAGACGAGCAAAAACGGATAAAATATCGAGATTTTCTCTTCAAACTCCGCAGACTCTATCCAGATCACTCTGTCAAGATGGTTGTTCTGATTATAGGAGTCCTTTCCTGCTTCAATTTTTTCGAGCATCTTCTTCAATTTCACTTCAAAATAAAGTATTATGCATTAATTTCATTATCCCAAATTTCAATTTTTTGAGTTGACCCGTTCAAAAAATAAATGGGAGGGGGGCATTAAAGAAATGAACTGTATATGGTCGTAGGAGAGAAGATTATTATACTGAAAAGTATGACCATTTCTCTATCTTTTCTATATATAGAATATAGGAAGAAAATTCTAGCATACCCTGTGCATGTGGAGTGCACGATTTTTCAAAAGGTTGCATAGGCTTCATCCCTTTATACCGCATGAAACCTAGATATAGAAGTTTATAAACACCTATTACGCAATCAAGATCTTACTTATACAATACTTTATTGTCCTAGACCAAGTTTCTTCAAATTTTCCTATTGCCAAATAATGAATGTGTTTGTCGACCTTATCTCAATAAATCTACGTATAAATAGACACCTGACTGAATTTGGTACTCGAGTTTTTTGCAGAATAAAAAAGAATCAAAGAAGATAAAGTCTGGTGATAACAGCTCCTATTTGGCAATTCAACTTGTTTTGTACAGATAAAATGTACTATTAATTGCGAAATATCGCGAGCTTATTGTTGTTTTTGTCTAGTAATGAAAAAAACTACCAGCCATAGTAAAAATCGCAAAGGAAATATTTGGTATCAACAAGATAAAATTTTTCAAAGAACTGCTGTTTACTCACATGTGATGTTTTTACCAGAACTGTCTACACCATATGTATATGAATTTGATTTTATCAAGTTCAAGGGCAATCTGCGTAGTTAGGATTCACTTCAATTATGCGACTTATTTGTATTATGAAAGATAACATGAATAAGCAGTATAAGTTCCCATCGATATTTCCATAACCGAATTATGGAAGACACAATTTAGGTTTCAACAGCATCGACAACCAGTCATTAGTATTCTGGCTAGACTATGTTGATAATTCTTCGAGCCACCTGGGGAGCAGTCTCGTCAACCGTGTAATGTGTAGAAGCGATCCACCTTCAACTAGATAATTTCTCGCGAGAAAATATCTGATCTAAGTTGGGTTCGAACTCAAGACCCCAGGGTCACGAGTCGAAAAATTTAACCCCTGTGCCAATTCACGGATATGTCAGCTGTATATCGATTCCTTGTTTCTCTTCCCTAGAACACTCCCGATCTTCATATATGGTAGGAAAGCCTCTTCTATTATAGGCATATTTGGAGTAGTCTTGGCCTTTCGAAAAATCACCTGGATGTCGGGTTCTCTCAACTGAAGTTTCAATTACCTGCCTTTTTTCTCGGGGCACCAGACACGAACAGTGGCACATTCGTGATGTGAAGAATTTTACCGATCGGATTAAGAGAGTTCTGGAGAAGCACAACGTGAAACCGATATTGAAACCAACAAAAACCATGAGAGAGAGAGAGAGAGAACCTAATATTAACTAAGAACCCCAGAGAGTGTTTAGCGATACCGTAGTTTTACCGGATCCCATGCAGCTAAGTAGAACCACTAAGAGAAGTGTAAGTACCAGGATCTCTGAAGAGAAAAGCAATTGTCGCGTGGGACTTACCGCGATAGCGGAATATGCACTAAGAGAAGGTAACCACGTTAGCGCGTCTAAAGAGACTATATAGAAAAGCGAGAAACTCATAAGTATAGAAATGTCTTCAAGCGAAGGGGAGAAAGAATCAACATTAATGAAATCTGGGTACCTGCACCCAATTGCTCTCGTGTCTAATGTGTAATTCAACCAATAGGAACAATGTAATGAATTTAAAGATCCAAAACAATTCAGTAGTATCTACGAGGACTAGTAGAAGGATATATTTGTTGTCCCATCATGTTTGATAATGTCTCCCTCCATGAAATGTTACACACTTCAACTTGCTTTTGTTTTGATTGACACCAAATTATCAATTATTCGCAAAAAAATGAATTATTCAGTGATTTGAAAGAAAAGAAAAACATATTTATTATCTATGCAAATGAATCTGTATTTGAATATCAATTTGGAGATTTCATTGTTTTTTTTTTCGATTCGATGCCTTCACAGCAGAAGGCATCGAAACGTCAGCAAGATGAAAATTACAGACGCGGTTCAACCCGGACAACATTATATCAAATTACTGACCACGGAAACCTATCCAAACACCTATCGCTACAAAAACACTTCACTAACTTTCTTCAAATACTTCTGATAATTCATTATTCTTCCATATTCTCTGTTTCACTATCACTGTCGTCATTTATATCAATAATACATTTATTTCCACCATTATTATGGAAGTGTCCAATCTCCATATAGTCTTTTTCAACTAAAAATACTTCTTTAATCCTTTTCTGCCAGTCTTCTTCGGTAATATTAGATACTTCTTCTTTAACTAGCTCTATTACCTTCTTATCAATTTTGGAAAATTATTTTTACGCCTGAGGCTTTGTTTCAATTTTCCCAAATCGACTCGATGGGATTGAAAACACAAAAATAGGGGGAAATCTCAGTATGGTGTGTCCATACTTTTCACCAATACTCTCAAGGGCATACACTTTTTCAAATGTTTTTGTCTGTAAAACTTCAAGTAGTTGGTTTTTGGTATAGTTATCTTCAAAATACAAAGTGTTATCCATTAAAAAAATTTGTATTTCATCTTTATTCATTTTCATTCGGTACTTTGATGACCTGTCGCGAATGATCGGAAGCGTTGTCAAGAACTATTACCCTTTTCGCATCCACATTTGGGATCAATGTGTTTTCAAACCATTTCTCAAAAATATTAACCTCCATGTTCTTATGATAGTCATTATTGCAGTTCTCAAGTTTTTTTCCACATAATTTCAAAAAATTCGGAACCCATCCTTTACTTCCTCCACAATGTACAATGATTAGTCGCGATCCTTTGTTTGCAGGCATGTTAGGCGTATAGATTCTCGAATCAGTCCACAATTTCGTAACTGTGTCGTGAGTGCCATAGCAAGTTTCGTCCAAATAGAAAATTTGCCGTTGTTCTTGTCTATATTCAGTTATTTGTTCTAACTATTTGTTACGCAATTCCACTATTCTTCTGCTTTCCATAACTGTTTGATGTTTGTTTATTATTTTGAATCTAAATCCTAATTTCTTCCTTATGATTTCAGTTGTAGGAATTTCATTTCTTTTGTAACAGTCGTAAATTGTTTTTTTCAATTTTATGAGTTGAACATCTAAAGGTTTTGGTAATCCCGTATCACATCGTGTCTTGCGTTCATAAGGTTTGTTTTTGACTATTTTACGTACAGTTGAGAAGGAAATTTCGGTCAAATTTAATGTTGCTTGTAATAGTTTGTTTCCTTCGAAACCAAATTTGAGATGTAGATTCTTATATACATTGAAACATACTCTCTGTGATTCAATATTCAAATGCATCCGAATCTTATTCACTGGTATCTATTTTTCGCATTGTTCACCATCGCTATTGAAATCACTACACAGGAAAAAGTCTGCGTTGTAATCACACTCGTTATTAATATTACTACTTGTCCAAGGACGCCACATTTTAAACAGATAGCAAAAATTTTCAGTAATTATAACTGCACCAATATCGAATTTAAACACTCAAATCGCGATCAGTTCCTGAACTGAACATTGACAACACGACGGCTCGCATTCTATTCGTCACCGTAACATTTAATTTTATGACTCTTCAGCCAATCATAAAACTCGGTTAGTAAAAATTATCCAATACGAACCGCCAATTCTTCAGTCCACGTGGACTAGTTGGCAGCGGCTTTATTTCTCTGTATTGTTTTTTTTTGGCCTTTGACGCGCCGACACCTTTAACTATGCACAATACCGGTTACTTCGACTATACATCTCAGTCTACAAATAAGAATGATCTTCTAGGCCACGTTTGTGACTAATAAAAAGGCGATCACCAAGCATCAAGTTTGAGTCATTTTTCGTGAAGTGATATTTGATGAAAATCCGCGATAGAATACTTCATTATAAAATTTTATAAAAGTATTTCACAAAAATACGTACCTGGCGTACATGGTAACTCTTTCAAACTTTTTTGAAATACTAACTAGTATTAAACATGCCTGTGAAGTAAAAGTGCTGTTGAATTTGAGATCAAGTCGTTGGTCACCGAGCGATATATTATCATTAATATCAAACACTTTCCAACTATCAATTACGTTAATTCTCAGATCATCTCATGGTAAAGCCAACTTGGTTGGTAAAACGCTCATCGACAAGAGTGTTGCAGTTCTGGCGTGTGAGAGAAGGGTTTTTGATAATTTCCTTGCATGTTAAAGAGACATTTCTGCACTGTTTTATTATTATCAAATATTGTATATTGTCTACGTTGACGTGTCCTATTGGTTGACTTTATAGGTTTTCCTGATACACACCTCTTCGAATTAATTGTCAACACTACCGAGAAAACGCTTTTTTTAAGTTTTGAGAGTCTTATCATTTCGTGCGACGATAGATAAATATATTTACTGATACCACAAAAATAGATTGCGTTATTTTTTTGCTTCTCCCTCAATAAAAAGCAACGCCTTCCTATCGAAAGTGCATATTTATATCAAATGAAATTGTATTTCATTAGAAATCCTGGAATGTATATCGAAAAAGAAGATCACAGAAACTGCTGAAAAAGTGCCGCAACAGAGAGCATACATGTCAATGAGAATTGAGCAATTGGAAAACGATATTAAAAATAAATATTGTCAAATTCAAAGTACCAATGAGAAAATTACCCAAGTGACCTAAGTTATACAGGGTGTTTATCAAACATGCGGCAAAAAATTAAGGGACTATTACTTAGACTATTCTAAGGATATTTTGTCCTGTGATGATTTTTGATAGGGCACTTTGTTTCGAAGATACGGGGCGAAAAAGAATTTAGACAATAACATTTTTGATAATTTTAAAATAATTAACGTAGCCGAAATAAAAGTATAGCGTACTACATTGGACCTACCAGTTGATGAAAAATCTAACAATTCCTTTAGTACCTATTAACAACATTCCGATTACAGTGGAAGATGTGGAAGATTTGAGAAATCGGATAACTGCTGGGTGTAACAAACACAATCAGAAACGATCCTGGTGTTTTTAAAGAGCTCGGGAGTCGATGAGGAGAAGATTGGATTCTTGCATCAGAGCGGGGGGTAGTCATATTCAACAGTTCTTGTAGATTAGGAAATACTACATGTAATTTTTGGTAATAAATGATTATTCCCGGAATTATTTTTCGCTCCGTATCTTCGAAACAAAGCGCACTATCAAAAATCATCAAAGGAGAAAATATCTTTAGAATAGTCCAAGGAATAGTCCCTTAAACTTTTGCCGCATGTTCAATAAATACTTTGTATATACTTTTTCCACGATATCACTTCTTATATCTCAGCAAACACATTTCTATTTGATTTTGTTCCTTCTTCGTGAAGTCGTGGTTTGACATATAGTCAGTAGGCATACTTGAAGACTGGCTATAAATCAAATCATCTAAAGGAACAATTTGTTCAGGCCAGTCTCATCTCCCTACACTGTAGGTTAGTGGACTGACACCTATCAGAAAACAATTACTAAAGTATGTCCTTGTAAACCCAAATCACTTGTAAACAGCAACTCTTCATTTTGAATTTTTATTCTCATTATGATAATTTTTATTCTTATTATGGATGTAGTGTTTGTTTTTCCCAAATACCATTATTTTCGACTTGAGTGCGTTGATTTACAACTTATGCTCATGTGATACCTCTACTAATCAATGTATATCTTCAGTTATAACTTTTTGAGCCTCAAACCAATTTTCTGGGGCAAATGAGTGATACAGCTGTGTATCATCAGCTTGAAAGTGGACTTTACAAGTTGTAATGCTCGAAATGAAATTACTTGTATGTATACTTAATAGTACGGGGCCAAGTATGGATCCTTATGGAACCCCACAAGTGGTCTTTTCTCTCGCTGACTGACCTACAGCTGTCCCCACATAATGGCTCCTGTCCTTTAAATAGTCACACATAAGAATGATAGCACTATTTGAAAACCCTATAAAATATAAAATAGGGAGTAATATTTCGTGGTTTATCGTATCAAATGCCTTTGAATACACTAAGTGAATAATAACACTTGTTTTTCCTGCATCTGTCTCTCTTATATCATCAAAAATGTTGAGTAGGGCTGTAGCACAACTTTGTCCCGGTCTGAACCCTGATTGTTCAGAAGGCAATATAGTATATTTTTCATGATGATGTCTTATTTGAATGTTCACGATTTTTTCAATTACCTTCGACAGACATGGTAGTATACTAACCGGGCGGAGGTCATTATAACTCAATACACCACTTTTCTCAGGCAATGCAATTATCAGCTATCAGGAAAAATACCTTCCAGTGAACAAGAATTGACAATATTTGTTAATACTGGTAGAATTATTAGGCAGCAAAGTAATATCATTTCTAAGTTGATTAAGTCAGGACCAGTAGCTAGTGATTTCACGTCTAACAAGCATTTATGAATTTCTTCGACAGTAACTGTCGAAAAATGATAAAGTTCCCCAAAATTAGATTTTATGTTCTGAATATAATGATTATTTGTTAGTTATTTGCCGAAATATATAAAAATATTGTTATCATCTCTATAGCGTTCAATTATATTTTTTTTTAAACTTTCACAATGGCCCAATAAAAAATATGAAAATATATGGAACCCTACTTCATCGGAATATAATTTGAAAGAATCGTGAAATTGTACCAGATTTTTTTTTGAATGTTAATGCTAGAGATTAGGACTTTTAGTGCCTTGGAGAATCAACATGAGTGAATCAGAAAAATGAATATCTACCATATTCCCAAGTAATTAATCTTTATCGTTTTGACTTCGACTTGTTTATAACAATTAAAAAATTTGTACGTGAACATTCTAGAAGTTTATTGAGTAAGTGTGAAACTGTCCAAACAATATATTTCACTGTGGGTATTTTTTTACTATCAAAGCTAGCGAATGAGTAGTTTTTATCGCATTTTTTGTTTGGGTACCCTATCGACATCCGCAGCCCTCAGATATGATATCTTTTGCTATTTACCCGACAAAACCAAAGTGCATTTACGAGAAAAAACAAAATTGTTATTTTTAGATAACTTATTTATTTAGTACACATTTTATTTCCATTTGTTTGTTTAGTTAATTTTGTGAGAAACTTCATTTCACTTTATTTACAAACAGATAATTTCGTCAAGTGAACCCTAAGAATTGCCCTCCTAGTTGGGTGGAAAAGAAACAAAAGGTTGGTGTAAACAGTGATATTGTTTATTTGTAATCGCCTGTATTTCAAAATAATTTTCCATTTGCTCTTTAATACTCAGAATTTTAGAAAATAATTTGTTTACAGATCTATAAATCCCTTTAGTTCTAGTTCTAGTTCTAGTTCTAGTTATAGTTATAGTTATAGTTAAAGTTATAGTTATAGGTATAGTTATAGTTATAGTTATAGTTATAGTTATAGTTGTAGTCGTAGTCGTAGTCGTAGTCGCAGTCGTAGTCGTAGTCGTAGTCATAGTCATAGTCATAGTCATAGTCATAGCTATAGGTATAGGTATAGTTACAGTTACAGTTACAGTTACAGTTACAGTTACAGTTACAGTTATAGTTTTAGTTATAGTTATAGTTGTAGTTATAGTTATAGTTATAGTTATAGTTATAGTTATAGTTATAGTTATAGTTATAGTTACAGTTACAGTTACAGTTATAGTTATAGTTATATATAGTTATAGTCGTAGTCGTAGTTGCAGTGGTAGTTGTAGTTGTAGTTATAGTTGAACTTTTCATCCAAAATGGAGCCTAAATATCATTTTTTACGAACACGTGTGATTGGTTGGAAGATACCATTGCCAAGGTCAATGCCATTCGTTACAAATGGAATGACCTCATATGAAGGAAAGTGGCGTTGAATCGTTCAGTTTTCTCCTCCTGGTGAAGGAGATTATCACAGTTTTGCTGGGGATAACAGACATTTGCTTCTTCTGGCATCAACTGTGAATAATGCCCATCGTACTTTGGAGGATATTATAAGCCACCATTCCCGACGTGGACCTTGCCAAGAGGACAAGGTCATCTGCATAAGCTTGAAGATCTATCTACTTCTCTACGTGGGCTGCATCTTTATCTTGAAAATGTCTGCCGAGATTTTGAAAATATTTTATTGAAAACTCAAATTCACTGATCTGAAATAACATGCTAACAGAAGATAAAATTGTAATAATCAACATTTCAATATATTCAACATTGCATTTCCAACACCAAAATACACATTTCAGACACCCTAAAAAATAATTCCGATTCTCACAATGCTGTCCCTCGCACAACCCATCAATTATCGATTTACAAAAATCTTTACCACCAACTCCTAATGGCTAATAATTCCTGTTGAATGTTTCCCTTTGTTAAAAACTGTCTATTGCTAAAAAGGTAAGTGCAAGTGTGAGCCGCATGATTCCAATTTCAGTTCAAAAGTCATCCCTTTGCAAGGGTCGGTTTCGTCTCGAACTGCTAAATTGACCTGCTTTTTTATGAACCTTTTTTTGCGGCGTGTAAACAGTTTAGTATAATGCTTATTAGGGTGATTTCTCGCAGTCGTTTTTATTATAGGATCCCAGGTTAAAAATACAAATACGTTTCACAGTTAGATTACATCATAATTCAATGGGTCTTTACGGCTTTCTTCGTTGCTTTTTAAATGTGGGACAAGGGGAGATAAAAAACAGGAAAAGTGTTTTTATGAGATACCTGTTGTGTGAATTAGATTGATGTGGAAAAAAAGGTGCAAAATGTCAGGTGAAATGCTGCGTTTTGTAATTGATGAGGCCTTTTCAATGCAGAAACTCGGGTATATATTGACTTTTCGATTTAATTCTTTTCACGAGAACCGAAAAATGGATAAGCTTCCTAATAATCAGCCCAATTCGATACATTTTTCACAGTTGTTCTTTTTACATAACCTTAACGTCACTGATATGTCACAATACACAGAATCCACAGAAAAATGTCAAAAATGTACAATTGAAACATTTTAGAGAGGCATTTCGCTCTTTTCAAGTAACAACAACATATCTTCAAAACCTTCTCTGAACATTTGCTAAGAAGCTCAAAACGCACACAGAAAAATGTTTTGAAAATTCCAGTGAAGCTAATCTATTCAATGAATTGTAGAAAGATATAGGAATAATAATGATAATAATATCGATAATGAATATTACTGGAGTTTTTTCCCAACGCCAAACCGTTATTTTAACACTTCGACACGTGTTTCGATCACCAAGTGATTATTTTCAACAGGAAGATCAAACTGTTTGATCACTTGGTTATCGAAACACGGTTTGGTGTTGGGAAAAAACAGAAAACAATCTGGTGAATATCACAGATTTTCTAACTAGTTCTGATCATCATATACAGGGTGTTTCCTAATTACGATACGAAACTTCAGAGGGTGATCTGTTAGGTCGTCTGGAGTTGCTTAGTTTTTGAAATACAGTGCGTTGAAGGTAAAACAACGGGATTTATAAAATATCATAAATATCCTTATATCGATCTGTTTCAAATTGATATAATTAATTGAAGTAATAAGTCGCTTATTCAACCCGAACTAGATTGAAATTATTAGGCCCAATGGAGTCTTAATGACACCACAACTAACAATTTTGGGAACAAAGTACGCCACTGTCTTGTTGTTGTAGATTTTTAATCAACTGAAGATATGACCTTTTTGTCCTTGTGTTTTCTTTATATCAAGCTTCGTTTTCGAGAAAAAAAATTGAAGCCAATTTACATATCATGAACACCTGCTTTAGAGATCAGCTGACAGTGATAGTGTTGTCATATCAGTGAAAGTCATAGTTGTCAATTAGCAGTGATTCCTGAATGAAAAATGTCACTAACGCTGAAATGGCTAACATGCAGTTTATTTATGAATTAGCAAATGGAAATGCGGAAGAAGCACGAAGAATTTACCAGAACAGATATTTTAACAGATTAATTCCATGTGCTAAAACATTTACAGTTCTTCATACAAGATTATGTGAAATTGAGAGTTTTAATAAAAATGCAGGTGGTGGGAGATCAGGAACTGTAACAACGCCTGAACTAGAAGAAGCTATACTCGATGCGATAAAAGAAGATCCTTCAAATAGTACTAGAAAGATCGCACTGCAGCTGGAAGTCAGCCCAAAAACCTAAAACGAAACCACATACGGGGGTCCAAGCTTTACTGTCTCGGGATTTTCACCCAAGATTAATGTTTTTTATTAACTTATTTATTTATTTGTATTTATTACCCATACATTCCATTAAAGACTAATTACGTGGATAAACTGTTGGCAAATACACTACAGTGATAGATAGCTATTAAATATAGATCTAGATTATTAAACTATTACTTACTGATACCAGACTTGTAGGGAGTCGTCCATAACTGCACTGAGTGCATTCGTCAAATATATGTTTAGTTGAATTCAATATTTGTTCTAAAACTGATAGAGGTGAGGTCCAATCTAAATCCATAAGTAGATTGAAATTGTTTGAAAGAGGTGCTCTCGATGATGTACATATTGCAGAGATATTAAACATTGGTGCGGAACGTATACACCGTGGAGGTACATTAAATGGAAGCATATTGGGGATTTCTGGGGAATTTGTTAAGTTGTTCATTAATTTATACAGGAATATCATTGATGTTAAAGTTCGTCTCTGGTCTAAGGATAGTATCTTGAATTCCGATCTTAATTGATATGTCCTGACGGTATTATAATTAGGCCACACGTGGTACTTTTTAATATACAAATATCTCAGTTTGTTTTGTACTTTTTCCAAATCATTTAGATATGTTTGATATTCCTCGGACCAAATAATTGAGGCAAACTCTAGTTTAGGCCTGACCACGGAATAACGTAATAATTTAATGGTGTTAATATTGGCAAAATTCGTCTAGAGTCTCTCCCTTCATTTCATATTCAAACAGAATTGGCTCTTTAATACGGGTGATTGAGAGTACAGAAAATTTTTTTTAATTGAATTATAATTTATTTCTTAGACTCCAATCCATGGTCTTATCAATATCTCTTTCTGCAGTCCTATACAGTCTCAAACAGTTTGAATACATTTGAAGAGTTTTAAGTCATCTGCAAAAAGTAAGCACTTCGAAAATTCAAGGGTTGAAGACAAATCATCAATAAAAAGTAAAAACAGAAGAGGTCCTAGGTTCGAGCCTTGTGGAACTCCAGAATTAGCCAGAAATTTTCCTGAAGTGGTTGATTCATACGATGGCACACAATAATAATACCCACGTTATTGAAGAAAGTCATTTTCAGCAACACTTTTCGCTGAATTTTTGGGTAGGAATGATTGCTGACTACCTACACGGAGAGATGATTTACCCATTTTGATAGAAGAGGTGTCGGTACAATGTGGTTTATGCACGACGGGGCTCCAGCTTGTCAGCATCTCGACATCAACTACTCTTATTGCTGGATTGGACGTGCAGGACCTCAAAATTGACCAGTTCGCAGTCCTGATATGAATTCTCTAGATTTCTGTTAATAGGGTCATCTAAAGGCTCTTGTTCATAAAACTCCTATACTAGATGTGAATGACTTGAGGAGTAGAATAATTGACAATTGCAATGTGATAATGAATACTCCAGGTATTTTTAAATGTGTCAGATAATTATTGACAAATCGATTGGAGTCGTGTATTTTATCAGAAGGTGGGTATTGTGCTTCATTTACTTTGAGGTCGAAATTGTTCATTATTTACTTTTGGTTTTTGTTTCATGTTGTCCACGGATAGTTTTCAAAGTGATTTTTTTTCTCGGATCAGGTTGATATGAAGAAAACACAAGCGACGAAAAAGTTCTATTTTCGGTTATTCAATCTAAAAAAATGAAAAACTACAAAAAAATCAGTGGCGTTATTTTTTTTTCTCAATATTGTTGGCTGTGGTGCCCACTGAGACGTCACTGGACCTAATAATTCCAATCTAGTTAGGGCTAAATAAGCGCGTTATTACCTCAAATAAGTGTAGCAAATTTCAAACAAATCGGTATAAGGATATTAATGATATTTTACAAAAACCGTTTTTTTATACTTAAACGCCCTGTATCTCAGAAACGAAAGTACTCCGGACATATTTTCTTAAAACAGCCTAACGAATCACCCTATAAAGTCTCGCACCGTAGTTAGGAAATACCCTGTATATCTAATTTGTGTGATTATCACACACACAATTCAATAAAGCGCAATTTTCAATTAGTTCTAGATAAATTCTTGAAAATGCGGATTTTTCTTGAATGAAGTTTTCTAACAATATTTTCATTTAATCTATGTCGTTTTTATACATCTCAAGAACCACATATCAACTTTGCTAGTTTATAACGATTTTATGTATCGCTTTTAATTATTCTCGTTAAAATCGACGCGACCTGAATAGACATAACGAACATTCTCGAAAACGGCAAAACAATCCAAAAGGGCGACTATTTCGTTCACACACCTCTCGAACCATTTGGCAAATTTTT
Organism: Leptinotarsa decemlineata; assembly: GCF_000500325.1. Classification (NCBI taxonomy): domain Eukaryota; kingdom Metazoa; phylum Arthropoda; class Insecta; order Coleoptera; family Chrysomelidae; genus Leptinotarsa; species Leptinotarsa decemlineata. The sequence goes on along the minus strand of NW_019291923.1, from coordinate 46,547 downwards.
AAAATTTGCCATTGAAACGTTACGGTTTTAATAAGGATTACTTCCCTTCATCCGCATTAATTCATTACAGTAGGCAAGAACAGATGTAGGTTAGAAGTCAACCACATCGACAATGTCCAGCACTTGATTTATATGACCTATTTTATTGAAAAACTGACCCATGGCCACCTAACAATGCTCCTGGAACGTAAACTTTATCATGCAAAATCGTAATATCTGCCCTTTCTTTTGTCACCGTAATACTTTTCTTTTGTTCGCGACGACCCTAGGGTTAAACTTTTTGACCCTCCGTAATTGTAGCGTGGATAAACATATCGTCAATTTTTCAATACTTCCGATGTGGACATCAGTGAAATGAGAGCCAGAAGTCATGAACAAATGTCGTTGAGTTATTTATTGCTGTTTGTATAGATATATGTAACGAATTCTGTTCAATTTTCGTTAACGTATGTTCTCACACATTGGAAAATATACGGAGGGTGTTTTCTTAAGGAACAAACAAAAATCTTGCCAAAGTAAAACGAATTCTTATACTCATTCAAAGGTGAGATTCAACATTGAAAGATAATTCATCTTCCCTAGATTATGTATCACCAGTTTCATGAAGACTTCTGAGGTTTGTCATAAGGAATCAGCTGATTGGGACTAAGAACGATTTTGAAAATGTTGGTGTAACACCAAAAATGAATTATTGTGAAAGTAGAAGCGAAAAAAGTAGATGCTAGATGCGAATTCCAAGAAAAAAATATTCACTGGTTTTGAAAATATTTTTGTGGTTAAATACTCTTAAGTGGTTCCTTCACTGATATGAAGCATGTGAGATAAACCACATGAATCGATCGCTAGATAATTAATACTAGTAAAAGTTAAACTCGATGAGGTTATAAAGTGATTGTGAAAATACATTTTTTTAGGACAAAACACAAGCCCTACAGAAAAATCCTTGAGGTGCTTTAAGAGCGGTGCCTGTGCGAAAGGAGCGATTCACGTTTGAATTGAATCGCTGGAGATTGAATCCATTTGAAAAAACGTTCTCAGGAAGTTTATTCTACATGAACGCAGTTCTCCAGATGGAAGAGTTCTTAAACAGTGAAGTTCGAGGTGTACTGCTTTGAATCTCAAAACGATGAGCAGCCATAGTCCGTCGCGTATCTCTGAAATGTTCCGCTCTGTTCGGAGATATTTATCTTTTTGGAGAAAACAGATGCCGGGCTTTTCGTAGCATTGAACTGAACCTGGTTACTTTCACTCCAACTCGAAATCACCTCTAGATCCGCATTCAGATATGCAATCTCCTGTTTCCGGTGAAGATGTGCATCTGCAGCCGATATTCTGGAATCCAAATGGAACAACGAGACAAGTGTGCAAAGCAATATATTGGATTCCTGGTTTTTTCCAATAAGTCGTTGATATACAATAGAAAGAGAGTTGGAGACAATAAGGATCCCTGAGGAACACCAGCGTTGACGGTAAGAGTATTCGAGAGGTTTCCATAAACGGCCACTTGCAGGGAACGTTCTTTCAGGAAGCTAGAGATTGGACCCAAGGCGAAATATTGTAGTCCATTGTCCATGTGACAATGGACTACAATAGGTTGCCTTTTATGTTTCGGGATTTGGCAACCCTATTGTTGCAATCTGGCAACTGACAGCTCTATCGTGAAGTTGGACATTTTTGAGCTTATACGTACTCAGAACTTTTTGACATATGCGCACTTTTTGGACGCATCAGGGACCAGTGTTTATCGATGGTATGGTAAATTCAATCATGGTCGTAGTTCATTCCAAGACGAATTTCTTGAAAGTCGACCAAAATCAGTTGTTGTTCCGAAAACCATTGATGCTGTACGCGAACTGATATTGCAAGATCGTCATGTGACCTATCGTGAGATTGAGACAACCTTAGGCATTGGTGGGACCAGCATACATTCAATATTGCATAAACATTTGACTGTCAAAAAATTTGTTCGCGTTGGATCCCACACAATTTGTCAATCGCTCAAAAAAAGGCTCGTGTTGATTGGTCGAAGGAAGTGCTCAAAAAATACGATTGCGGTGCTTCGAAACACGTCTACGACATCGTGACAGGTGATGAATCGGGGATTTACGCGTATGAGCCCGAAAGTAAAAAGCAGTCGGCTGTATGGGTGTTTCAAGAGGAGAAAAATCCAACAAAAGTTTTTCGCGCACGAAGCACTTCCAAGCAAATGGTCACCTGTTTTTTCTGGACATGTCGCAACCGTACCACTGGAACAACGCAGAACAGTGAATTCTGAGTGATACACAATCATTTGTTTGCCAGTTGTCTTCCAAGAAATCAGGAATACCAACCGCCGAAGACGGATCACTCTTCACCACGACAATGCGAGCTCACACATCAGCTCAAACAACTGCATTTTTGAGCAGGCAAAACATCGATTTGTTGAGTCATCCGCCGTATAGTCCTGACTGGGCACCGAATGACTTTTTTTTATTGCCACTCTGATGGCAAAAGTGCTTCGACAATTGGTTCAAACGCATGCAGAAGTTAATAGATCTTCATGGAGAATATTTTGAAAAACAATAAAGTGATTTTCGATGAATAATATTTGTTTTTGTTCTCTAATCCCGAAATATAAAAGGCAACCTCGTAGTCGATTCCATCATGGCCTAAGCCACTGAAACATATCAGAACTCCTCCAAATGATCCTAAACTCAATCCAAACCTGGACTGTCTAGAAAAAAAGTCAATGTCAATACTAGCAAGCCAGTGCTGACCCTATTTACCAAGTGGTGAAAGTATAATGCACCTTTGAATTGAATTCAACTTACATTTTCCATAAAAGTAAAATACTTGAATATGATAATCGATCAAAAACTGACTGGAAACAACATGATCTTCAAAGCTAGAACATCAATCTGGACATGTCAAGGAGTATCGAAATTTCTGAATGAAAATAACTTACTAATTATTCCAAACAGTTATTGATTGAAAGAATATATGTTTCCGAAATTCATCCAATTCAAGGCCAAATTTAGTATTTAAAACGATACTTACTTATACTATCAATGTAAGGGCAAACAATAGAAAAACTATAACCAAGTCTGGTTTCAGAAATTACTTTGAATCAGCTGTTATCAGAAGTCTATTTCTACATACATCACTGCAACAGGTATATCTGTCTGAACAGGAGAGTTTTGAATTTCATTGCTTTGGAATGAATACTGAAACCGACAGACGTGTCAGCTTGGTACGATTTTGATATGAAATGAAGTGATTATAAACAGATTCAAAGTACTCAGCAATGTCAATGTCGCTCCAACACGCCTTGAAGAGTAAATGAACATTGCTGAAACTTATTCATGACGTTGGACTCGAGAGTTTGGAAGCTCTGTGTTTACTTACGTTACCGGGATTTTCCTGATAATTTATTCTCAGAAAACCGTTGATTTGTGACTGAAAGTGAAAGTGAGGGCTAGAAATCACACGTTAAAAGGTAAGATTTCGTTATTCCTTAGCTCGCACAAGTTTCGACTTCTGAGGGTTGTCGTTCGTAGAAGTGCGACAGCTGGTTAACGGAAAAACAGATTTTAAACAGATTCAGTTAGTTATGAATGAGCTGAGTTGAATTTGAGGAATTTGAATAGCTGGCTGATGATACGCACGCCGCTAAGAATTGTGTTGCAGTTTTGATGTGTAGGAGCAGTTTTTGGATTCATTTTCACTAATTCGCAATAACTTGAAAGTTACTATAATTCGTTTGAGTATTTTTAATAAGTCTTTTGGGTATGTCCTTTTACCATCCACTAGGATTCCATTTTGTTCAATAACAATATTTTCATCAAATTCACATCATGTCTTTGGATGTTGACAAAGAGTAATCAATTTTATTGCTTACAAGACAATAGAAATGATGTATTGTATTGTTTTGTTTATTCACCGTTTTGCATACATTATTGAGATTCACTACTCTTTGTTAATACTTGACAGTTTTTCTCTCAAATCTGAAGTCATCTTTCAAGATTCAGTCAATTTCTGAGGAATTGTTGATGAACTGACTTTTTTTAAATTCGTAAAATTTAAGCTGACTTTTTCCTTGCATCCACACCAGGCAACTTTCTTGCTTCTTGATGATGATGTAAGGCCTTTTTTGAACTATAATTATATTCTTGACAAATGAAGTACCTTGACGCTTCTTTCTAATTCCTCTTTGTAAGTAATTTTCATGTCATAAATAATAAATGGATAAATAAATTGAGTCTTTCGAAAGTTTTTTGAAGTATATAGAGTATATTTCCATAAGCACAGAGTAATAGTTGTGGAATTGGCCGCGGTGGTAGTGCGCCCGACTCACGATCGGAAGACCGTGGGTTCGATTCCCTCCTCGACCAGATATTTTTCTCGAGAGAATTTATCTGGTGGAAGCTGGAATGATTCTGCAACCGTGTTAGGAATAACACGTTAAAAGGTAAGACCTCTTTAGTCCTTAGCTCGAACAAGTTTCTCAGCTTCTGAGAGTTGTCGTTCGTATGCTGATTAACGAACTAACATATTTTCAACTGATTTAAACAGACAGAATAAATCATTTCCGAGTGGATGTCCAATCCAGAAAAGAGCCATCCGCCTGGATGGAGACACGAACATCATTTGCAACCTTCAGACTATGAAGGTTGCAACTGATACTTTCTGATACTTTATTGATACTTTCACGGGAGTTGTTTAAGTCTCCAACCCTCTTTTTATTGTATATCAACGACTTATTGGAAAAAAACAAGAATCCAATCTATTGCTCTTCTGACGAAAGCACACTTTTATCTCCTCATTCCATTTGGATTCCAAGACATCGGCTACGGAGGCACATCTTCACCGGCAGCAGGAAGTTGCATATCTTAATGAGGATCTAGATGTGATTTCGAATTGGGGTGAAAGTAACCAGGTTCAATTCAATGCCACAAAAACCCAGGCATCGGTTTTCTGCAAGAAGATGAACGTCTCCGAACCAAACCGAAGTGTTTAAGTGATTTAGCACATTTGATTCCACCAAGAGCGGTACATATCAGAAATACGCGACTGACTGCTCATCGGTTGGAGGTTCAACACAGTACACCTCGAACTTCACTCTTTGAGAACTCTTTCATTTGGAGAACTGCGTTTATGTGGAATAAACTTCATGAAAATGTTTTTCCAAATGATTTTAATCTCCAGCGATTCAAATCTAACGTGAATCACTACTTTCGAACAGGCATCGCTCTTAGAGCGCCTTAAGGATTCTCCTGTAGTGCTTGTGTTCTGTCCCAAAAAAAATCTATTTCGTATGGACCCGGTAAAGTATTATAAACACGCCTGTGAGATATGTGGCAAATCATAACGAAATCACAAAATTCGTTTTGCGTTTTGTATTTATAATGAACGTTCATTATTATTAACACTTGGGAAACTTGAGAAAAAACATATTGAACTGAGAATTAGCAGATCGGATGATACTACCGAAAAAATGTATTTGTTTTTTTTAACGAATGCAGGAAAAATAATAATAATAATTTATTTGCTCATAATATTTCCGTGTTAGGAATCACACGTTGGAAGGTTAGACCTCATTAATCCTTAGCTCGCACAAGTTTCGACTTCTGAGGGTTGTCGTTCGTAGGGGTGCGACAGCTGGTTAACGGAAAAANATATATATATATATTGATTTTTTTATAAATATCTTTTGATGTTCACAAATATAAGCAGTATATTTGAGGCAGTTCAAGTTAAATGTACTTTAAAGTTTTCTGTGTCTTTGTGTTGTTAGAGTCCAATTTTTATTAAACTCGCAAAAATATTAATGATTTCTCCCTCATGAAATTCGCAACTGTTCATGAAAATACATTCGAAAAACATATGCCAAGCCAAAGCAATTGTTATATTTCAACTGACGAAAATTACATTTCTATTCTTCTTATTCTCTGATACTAATCCTAAATAATGACCACTGGTTACCACCCCCGCTATAAGAGTACACCCTATTGTCTGAGAATGGGGACATTGGTCAGTTCACATATAGAGTTCGAACTACAAAAGACGTCTACTCAATTTACTCATTTCCGAGATATTGAATACGTGACATGATTTTTATTTTTATAATATGACAGAATGATCACTTAGTAGCATAATGGTTATTTTTGGGAATGACAGTTGCTGGGCGGGATTTTTTCAAAAATATTTCTATTGTTAGAGGAAGGAAATAATTGGGTTATGCATCGAAATCGTAGAGTACTTCCGTTCTCGTCATATTTCAAGAAATATCGAGTAGGCTCTAGACAAAATCGTGCCGGCTGTCGATAATTTGACAACTGATAATCCATTTATGTAACAATATTCAAGATTTCCTTTGTTCGATAAGATATGTCTTTGTTATCAGTCGATGCTGAGACTTCGAGATATAATCTTGATTCTCGCAGTCAACCCACATACAACTGATGATGTCTGCTGTAACAGACGAAACATTTGCTATTACAAGTTTCTTTAGACTGTGACTTACCAGCCTATTTGAAGGTGGTTGAAAATGTTTCGTGGTACATTTCATCAGTTCGGACTTCCATTGTCTAATCATATAAAAATGGATGTTTGTTGGTTGGTTGGTTGGTTGGCTGGTTGGTTGGTTGGTTGGTAAGTGATAAACTTCTACATCGCTCAACCGATCGTTATGAAACTTGATATGTATAAGTAATTTTTCATAGAGAAGGTTTTTAGGCTATAAATTTTTCTGTAACTTACCACTAGATGGCGCTGTAGAACAATTTTTTGTTCTATAACGCTGCGCACGCTGAAGTTCGTTGATTCTGATTCTGTCAAAACATTGGAACAGCAGCGATACAGCAACATAGTACTAGTATGATATAAATTGATTCGAAATCCATGAAAAAATCTGTATAAAAATTTTAAAGATTAGCTAAAAAACAATTTTATTAAGCAAAAAACTAGAATTACAATGAAACAACTTACAACCAAACAAGCAACTTTACAAGCAAAAAATTGAACTATTAACAAGAGCTGAAAAAATTAAAAAAATATTAACAAGTAAAGAAAATTTGAAAGATTCCAAATCAAGTTACTTCACGACGTTTCGATTGTTAGTATCAAACGTCTTCGGGTGATAACTCTTTGTTTTTTAGCTAATCTTTTTAACTTTTTACATATTCTTTCAGGGATTTCAAATCAATTTTGTCATATATGGAAGTCCAAACTGATGAAATGTACCAGCCTATTGTTTTCTCTAATCGTGATTTAAGAAGTAAAGGCCTATGTTCTTAAATCATTGATATAATTATGTTTCTTTCTTTCCTTAATGATAGGCAGTTTTGTTTGATACAAATTCTATTTTTATTATAAAGTGTACCACATTCCAAATTTTGTGACTCTATCGAATAATTTTTGTATTAATTATTTAATGTTTCAAAGATTAATTTTTCAGTTATTCAAAATGATTTATCTAACCGGTTTCTCGCTTTTGTTTTCTTCTATACAAATAATTTGTTTTTCAGAATATTTCGTGGAAACTCACTTTATGGTGTTCCTATGATGCTGTAGTCTTTTCAATTGAAAGGTAAGACCTCGTTAGTCCTTAGCTCGCACAAGTTTNTCTGAGGGTGATAATAAATTGTGAAGACGACTTTGAGTGTTTATGCTTTGCTAAAAAATATAATCTACAAAACAGTTTAACGTGAATAAATTGGACGGAGAAAATTACGTAAATAATCGACTCATTCATCCCGTATTCGCATTTTTTTTTGGTGACATTGTAGACTTTATGACGGCTAGTGTATGGACACCATCTGACTTCCCGATCCTCGGAACACAATTCTCCAGAGGTTTGACGCCCTTCCTCTTCTCAGTGGCTTCTGGTCAATATCGACGTCTTGTTAAAAATTGCCCTATTAGTAAGTAATTTTTGTTCAGAAATCTCGATACTCCTTGACATGTCCAGATTGATGTGCTAGCCTTGAAGATCATGTTGTTTTCAGTCAGTTTTGATCGATTATCATATCCAAGTATTTCACTTTTATGTAAAATGTAAGTTAAATTCAATTCAAAGTTGCATCATACTTTCACCACTTGGTAAATAGGGTCAGCACTAGCTTGCTAGTATTGGCATTGAGTTTTTTCTAGACAGTCCAGTTTTGGATTGACTTTAGGACCTTTTGGAGGAGTTCTGATATGCTTAGGTGGTAAGCATGATGGAATCGACTAGTCCATTGTCATATCGAAAGTAATAACACCATTCTGAAGGTTGTAATATTTTGCCTTGGGTCCAATCTCCAGCTTCCTGAAAAAACGTTTCCTGTATGTGACCGTCGATGGATATCTCTCGAATAGTTTCACCATCAACGCTGGTGTTCCCCAGGGATCCATATTGTCTCAAACTCTCTTTTTATTGTATATCAACGACTTATTTGCAAAAACCAAGAATCCAATATAATGCTTTGCTGACGACAGCACACTTGTCTTGTCATTACATTTGGATTCCAGGACATCGGCTGCGGATGCACATCTTCACCGGCAGCAGGAGGTTGAATATCTCAATGAGGATCTAGAAGTGATTTCGAATTTGGATGAAATGAACCAAGTTCGATTCAATGCCACAAAAACCGAGGCATCGGTTTTCTCCAAAAAGATAAATATTTCCGAACCGGATATAATAATGTCAAGTCGGACAATTCCGCTTTCTGCTTCGATAAGTTTGTTGGGGGTTAAAATGGACACCAATAAGAACTAGCTCAATCATGTCGCTGGAATTGCAAAGGCTGCTTCTCAAAAGCTTGGAACACTGTTCCGGATCAGAAAACTGTACACACCTCAGCAACTTTTAATGCTTTATAAGACTCAGATCAGTCCTTCTTTGGAGTATTGTTCTCATGTATGGAGCTTCGCCCCCAAACATACCCTGAAATTGCTGGATTCCATCCAGAACAGAACCGAAAGAGTATTGCCAATACATTTGACAAATATTTGAGTGTAAACGATTTTTGCACTGAATTTGGAAGAGTTGTAATCGTAATAATATGCAGATGTTTCCACGCCAAATTTAGTTCAATGTGCTGGAGTTTTTGAAAAGAGTAATTCATCTCCGCAACACCAACGGAACTCCCCTCTTCTCTCCAAGCGTGGAGCTCGTAAAAAAACTACTTGCTTAGATAAGTATAGATTCGAAAGTTTTGTTAAAAATACCAAAAAGTAAAAAACAAGTATAATTACCTTGTCTTCCTCCAACCGCAGTTGCTGCTCATCAACATTTTGTTCGTGTGTATTACCAAGTTCAAGTGTGGCTTGGTTATCAGCTAGACACTACAGACTGGGGTTGGAAGTTGGTTGACAATACATTAGAACCAGTTCAGCCTTTACTCCCACCTGCGTCGGAAAAACTGCTGAACACAACTTTTTGCAACTGTAAAAAGGGATGTTAACATATTAACAGGTGTTCCCCAAGGTAGTGTCCTGTGCCCTACTCTTTTTCTCTTATTCATTAACGACATCTCTAATATTAATCAACAACATTGTACTGGACAGTTTGCTGATGATACGTCCTTCTTATTGAGTTCTTCTTCTTGTGAAGGGTTATCTGACCAGGCTGATATTGCAATTGCTAATTTACTTAATTACTGCGCCAGAAACGGCCTCGTACTAAATAGCAATAAATCTAATACCATTGTTTTCTCGCTTAGACAAATGGACTGCAGTATATTAGTTAGATATATACTAAATCTATTCTGCAGAAAAAATCAGTCAAATTCTTATGGTTGAACATTGATTCCCAATTATCCTGGAATGATCATATTGACTCTATTTCTATAAAATTATCCAAGCATTGTTTCGTCATTTGGAATCTCAAAAATTCTGTCCCTATAAATATTTTACTAAGTTACTACTATGCCTATGTTCACTCAAGTCTAAATTATTGCTTAGTCTGCTACGGTAACAGCAGCAAATTGAATGATCTGTTTATTGCTCGAAAAAAGATACTAAGAACCATGTGTTTTAAAAAATATGGTGATTCTTGTAAGCAGTTATTTACTTAGTTACAAATTTTAAATGTGATATCCATGTATATTTTAAATTGTGTCACTTACATTAAGAATCATTACCATGAGTTTCAACAAAGGGATACAATCCGCATACCTGCTGGTTATACTCTTAAGCAAATTTATAATCTGATAGTTCCTGTACACAAATTAACATCTGTATCAAACGGACCTCATGTTATGTCTATAAAAATATTCAATAAACTTCCAACATTCTTTAAGAAAATTTCAAATCCCATTAATTTCAAAAATAGCGTTGAAAATATTCTCTACAAAAATGCCTTTTATTCAATTGACGAATATTTTCAAACTGATCTGGTTACTTGACATCACAATTGTTTGCTGGTTTACTTACTATTCTACTGTTTATACTATGTTTTTTTAATGTTTCATATAATTATCTCCTACATCTACTATTGATTTCATTTTTTTTATGTATGTTCCATATTTTATCACTTGATATTTTTCAACTCCAATCTTTACTGTGTATATGACGATTTCCATGCTTGTAAAAAAGTCTCAGGAAAAATAAAGTATTGTATTGTATTGAAGTATAGCGTTTTTTATCACAGTTTGTGAAAACGGTATGCAGAACAAGTGATAGGGAATATAATTTGATATTTGGTCATGAATATTGAAACCTCTGCAGTTGTTTCATCTTCAGCAGCAGTTTACAGAGAACATTCAGTTCTGCGAAGTTCAATACCTAAAGTACAATGTTCTATTGATTATAGTTATCTTACATTGTACAAGAATCAAAATTCAATATCAGAATTCAAACCTGTTCTGTGCATTCTACAACTTAAAAATTATATTCACTTTCCGTGTTAGGAATCACACGTTAAAAGGCAAGACCTCGTTAATCCTTAGCTCGCCCAAATTTCGACTTCTGATGGTTGTCGTTCGTAGGGGTGCTACAGCTGGTTAACGGAAAAACAGATTTTCTTTTCAAAGTTTTGTTTTGCAGATTCTGAAACACATTCATCTCCTTCTTCACCTCATACATTCTTTTTTTCTATATTTGCCTATTTTTTTTAAACTTTAGCTCTGTGCCCAATGGTTCGTTCATTTCTCCTTCGATTATTTTTGCTGCAACATAACTTTATATCCTTTAGTGCTAGAAAAACTGTACCAATCGTTGAAATAAGCGTGATGCTATTCGCATATTTTCTGCTAGTTTTACCTATACAATATTTACACTTGGTCATATATTTTACGCTTCTGTGAACTATAGCTTCTTATTTCATTTGGATCTTTTGAAATCGAAGAATAAGTAAAATATTGCATGATCCAAATGAGCACTGCAATAACTGAAAACTCACTAATCCCAGATATTGCTATAAAAATATTACTCTGAAGACGCGGGTCCTAGCTTCACCTTGAGACAATATACTGAAATGAGCAAATGCTTCATCATGTAAGAACCACAGTTTTGTCATCTAACTGGTAGAGATGCATCTTTCAACATACCTGACGGTAAAATGATTATGAAAATTCTAGATGATTTCCTGCGAAAAATTTGTTTAATCTTTGACCAGTACTTTCGATGACTCACCTTAACAACGACTAAACTGAAATGTGCAAATATGCATGTAAGAACCACAAATTTTGTCATCTAACTCGTAGAGATACATTTTCTAACATACTTGGCAGTAAAATGGTTATTATGAAAATTCTAGATGATTTCTGTGCAAAATTGATCTTAGATTTGACCAGTACGTCTGATGCAAAATGACTGCATTGTCATTCACAGAAACCGTTAAAAAATGCCAATTGTTGGACGAAATCCCTTGGCAAGGCATGTCCTTCTTGGATTGTTGTTGATTTGTATTCAAAAGCCTTCAAACAATACTTCATGGTACTATCCAAAGAATTTTTTGTAGAATAACTTCTTCTGATGGTGGTGTAGCTATTATTATCTACCAGGTTAATGGTTCTTTCAACCAGAGTCAATCTATAAGAATAATGTTCTTGATGAAATCAGACGCTCTCGGGTTATTTTCATTCGAAGAAGAGACATGCGATTGAGTAATTTCCACATCCCAGTTTTCACCAAAAATAGTTTGAAAGGAAAAACATGTATGTCATAAAAAATGATCACCCAGGTTTTTATCCATTTCAGCCTTGTTGAGTTTTTATCATTTCCTTCTCCTGTTTTCTTGATTACTATCACCCCTACTTTCCCCAGATCCACTTCAAGGTATTAAACTTATTTCCATGGTAGTAGTTATAGAATTTTCACAATAAATCGTATTTAAAAGGCATCAGTTCCTAGTAAATCAAACTATTCTACAATTTAATTCATATAACAGTAGTTAAGGACAAAGCTCACTAGAAAAATAATTAAAGCTGGTAAAACAGGTAGAGTTTGAATAAACAATTAGGTACAATTCAATATCATTTGTAGGAAAACAGTTAACACGTGAAATGTTTATCAATGTCATTTCATGAGAACGACTTTCTGTTGGTCGTTCATAAGTTAATTTGAATATTTGAAATCATTCCTCTCTGCCAAAGGATGGTTCTCAAGTGTATGATTGGTTTTCACGTTCAGAAAACTACTCCTTTGCTCTTTTATTATTAAGGAAAAAGTTCCCCCCGTTTGGCCAACATAAATATTCGGGCAAGAATCACATGTCAACCTATATACTCCTGGTCTATCCGACACCGAAGTTTTGTGTTTATTGTTTTCAATAAATTTGCTTGGATTATTATTTGCTCTATGAGCCGTAATAGTTCAGCAAGTAGAAATTTATTTGTATATCATTGGAGGAATTGTCTAGTTTTATAGACTGACCACTTAAATATTTTTCCCAAAATTTCAGCCTGAAAATCGAGGTTAATATCATTTCGTCGGGAGCAATTTCACGCTTTCGTTTCTTTGTATTTAATCTTAATCTAATTTATAACCAGGATGCTTCTGGTGAAGTTATTCTGTTTTCTGGAGATCGGTTGTAACGAAAGATATTTCAATGAACATTACAAACACAATATATCTAGAATATATCAAAATAGAAACTCGTAATCAGTTAAATAGTTCCTTCTTTCCCATCTTGTCACCACGGGATATTATTGTGAAAAAATCACGACACCAGTAAATGAATTGAAATCCTTCATTGAACAAATTACAAATTTCCTGGAGTATCATAAATTTCAATAACCCCTCAATTAAATCACCAGCAGCCCCCAGGGTAATATGGGCACAAGTATCTCCTCGCCAAAAATGAAATGTTATCAGTGAAACTGAATCTCGCATTGTTTTGAATAACGCACCAATAGAGACACTCTTGCCACCCCTATCGAATACCGTATAGGGTTGAATTGTTTTATTTATTTTGGTTGCCATTTGGGCCTGTTTTCTCTTTCCCATGCTAACGATATTTTTGCAATTCGGGGTTAGGGATGTGTTTATTTTTACCCTCTTCCATAACAAAGAGCGTGAACGAGAGGCTGTATTAGTTTCATTTTGATTATGATTTTATGTTTATTAACACATAGGGGCTTTGATTGAAATGTTCAAGTAGAAGTATTTTCAGTGAATGGACTTCAGTAGAAAGTATGTTAGAGATTCAGACTTTCATAGTTTGAAAAAATACCTGTATGATTTGAAACCTTTAAGAAGGAAAAAATAAATGAAACCAGGCCTTGAATTTCTGAATGAGTTGGTAAAAAAAAATGTTATCAAAAGAATGAGAAGAAATACACATTTTAAAGAAACAACATTCCTTGACCCATCTGCCCTTAAAGGACAAGCCTGAGAAATTAGAGGCTGAGCTAACGCAGTGTGTCAAGAATGACAGCCTTCTGCATCTGCCCGGTTAAGATTTGTGCCTTAGTGCGGCAAGCCGGTATGATTTTAAGATTCGAGAGTAGAGAGGACATCATTCTACCAAGGACTCCAATAATCAGAACAACATTCTTCGAAGAGAAAATATCTATATTTTATCCGTTTTTCCTCATCTTTTCGGAAGATATTCGTCTCGCCAGGAGCTGAAAACTCCACGACGAATAACGTCTTACTCTGGTGGTCAAGAAGGACTACATCAGGATTATTAGCTTGTATGAGCCTGAGGTTGGGGAATGAATAGTTCCAATAAATTCGGCACTTCTCGTTCCACATAACGGATTCAATATCCCCCGAAGCGTAGGGCAACACCGGTGTCTCGTCAATACCGTAAGAGTGCCGTAGATTGTAATATAGCACTCTTAGGGAAGCGTTATGTCGACGGATATAGGCCGAGACCGCATATGCTGGACATGCTGATAGCTAGTGCATTAAAGTTTCGGGCGCCTCGCGGCAGGCCCTGCACATTGTGTCAGGAACATCTATACCCATCACGCGACTGCGGTGTTGAAGACACCATCCTGGCAAGCCATAATGAACCCCTCAGTTTCAGCCCACTCAACCTGTTGAAAGCGAACGTCAGGCGCTTTCATAAGATGAGTTCTCCAATGTTATTGAAGAAGGCCCCATGCCTTGGCTGATCCTTGTGTCTCCGCAAAAATGAGGTGATCTCTGCGGCTTTTATATGAGGTTTTTGCTGAACGGGTTCCAACTCGGTGACAGAGTTGTGGTCACCTCATTCAGTGACAAACACTAAATCGAGTTCATCAGCTGCTCGGGCAGCTGCCCTAAAGAGAAATTCTCCAATACCTGCTCTCTCATGGTCACAAACCATGCAGAGAAGGGGATCCGAATTCCTGACGACTTTACAGGTTATATCCAGTACCATTCTGTCATGTAGACACTCCAAACTCAAAAGCCCACGGCCTCCCTGTTGTCGGGGGAAGTACAACCATGGAACGGACGATTTGAGATGCAAACTCCTATAGAGATGCATCATTTTTTGGGTCTTTACGTCAAGTTGATACAGCTCCTCCCGAGTCCACTTCATGACTCCAAACGGGTAGCGTAAGATTGGAATGGCAAGCATATTTGTTGCAGCAACTTTGTTCTTCCCTGACAGTTCCGATGACCAGATCTGTCGAAGTTTATGCTGATACTTGCCGCGGAGATAGTTCTTCACTGCTGTTATCTCTTTTTAGTGGTGTTGTTCCACCCCGAGGTGAGTATACGTCTCTCCAGCATCTAAATGGTGTAGGATGCTTGTATCTACGAGCTGCACATCCTCTCCGTAGCCCCCGCATCGTCCTCATTCGAGATGAACCATTGCACATTTGTCAATCCCGAATTTTACATTATTATTATTATTGAATGCCTGAAGCTATAAAGACACACGACATTTAAACTGACAAAACTTTTGAACCCATCCTAATGGATAAATAAACGTACCTAATTCGAATAAAAAAGACAAGTCGAAAAATTCTCCAAAATGGTTCAAGAGGGAAAGGTTAAAAGAATTATGAACACGTCTCAACTTCAATGATTCTTTATGCAATCAAAATGAAATAATCACTAATAAAAGAACCAAACATCGTACTGCTCTTGACTACATCAGGGCTGAGAAGCCGAAAGTGTCTTCGTTCGTGGAAGCTTATTAGTGATTTCGCAGCAGGCTAGGTGTCGGAAATGGACATTCCGGGCTCCTCAAAATATGCGCGGTATGCGAAAATGTCACATACCACACTGCTGGCCACGAGAAAAAAGTGTCCCCTATGTGGACACTTGGTTCCCGAAATACCGGATGAGATAAAAGTCGGAATTGTTCGTAAATTAGTCCTAATGATTTTTGTTCGGTAGGAAGTTTTCCGAACAATCGTGGGAGATGAATATTTGGACAGTTACATTTTTGAAATATAGTCGGTGTTATAATATTTCTCATGAAATGGTTCTGAACAAGTATTCCGAAATATTTTCAAAAGAGTTACAGCTGTTTAAAAATACAGCTCTTTCATCAATATCGTAGATCAGTATTTTAAATTACTAACGTGAGATACCCTTGGATACAATTTTCAAAATCTAATGATAACTTTGTCAATTAGGCATCCTAATGTACAAAACAGTAATAATAATATTAAACTAAATTCAGAGATATCTTTATTTTTACTTTTCGCAACTTTTAATTTCTCAAGTTCCTGCTATCCACCCTTACTATCAGTACTATCAGTAAGTTGTTAATTTAAGTATGCCCTTTTCTCGTAGTGTATAGCTGTATTAGTATAATTCCTCAGTTGTTTATAGCAATCCCAATGGTGTGCTATTTTTGACTTCTTGAATCGAGTTAATGCTTTGTCTCTCAATTTCTGCATCAGTCTTATGTTCTCAGTTTTCCAAGGAGTGTGATTTTGTTTAAAAGAGTTTTTTTTGGTGACTGACAATCAAGAGTTTTTCTAATGAAATCATTCATGACATTTAATTTAACATCTATATCTACAGTTTCATATAGTAAATGCCAAGGTTGGTTTATTAAATCATCACTGAATCTGTCAATATCGATATGACTAATGTTTCTATAAGTTATCTTTTGGTTTTTTTATCTTGGGTTCAATTTTAAAGGAAAACTGAGCCTCTGAAAGATCATTGTGTACAACATTAATTTTAAAAACTTTATCAATATTTGTAATTATTAAGTCTAGCAGTGAAGATGTTACCGTAATTCTTGTCGGTTCCGAAACAACCAGCCTGAAATTAAATATTTCTAATACCGTCTGAAATCTCTCTGAGTTATTTGAACTGGGATCTAACATATTGATATTAAAATCACCTAGACATATTATATCACTGTAATTTGAATATGAACATATAAATAGAATCAGCGTTTCATCAACTTCATGAGGTTTGATTTGAATGAATGCAAAGTTACACTCTGATTTACATTTGAAGGTAGTTCAATATATAACTCGGGATTCTTAGTTTTTTTCTAGTTGGAACGAGTTACATGAAGATTATTATTTCCACAAGACTGATATTCATGTATTTGTCTATTTTTGTAATGAATTATGATTGAAGTAAGAAGAAAGTTATCCTTCTAGTCCTTCTTACTCGTTCTAAGTTAGTTACAAGATTATACTGCTACGTATCCTCCATTTTTCGATTGAAATACATGTCTTTCAAAACATTTAAATGGCATGTTTAGCAAAACTACAGTAAATACTCTCAATCTGAACTCACTAACACCCTGTATGTGGTATATTCGAGTTTTCAAAACTTCAAAATGACGTCTTTTAAACCAGTGACTTGAAATAACCATATACAACCTTATTTTGTGTTGAAAATTTATCTCCTACTTTGATTATATCGAGGCTGGTTACTACTATTAATAATAATAATGACAGCGTTTATTGTCCAACAGTTTTCCATTCATAGTGCGGGTTCGACAATTCGATTATACAAATAATAGCATTATTTCTACAAGAAACAGAAAAAAATTAATTTGAAACAATAATAATTGTCAATAATTGTGCACGAGATCTATTTTTCATTTCGCATTTACTATATATGATAACAGATTTTTGGTATATCAAGAATAAATTTTCTTGAAGAGTAATTACCTACTATTTCTTCCCAATATGTTGAATTCAGCAAAGTTATTTTTCACAAATGTTACGCATTTTAGGATAAATATGGAATGGAATGGTAGAATACGGTGCTCTTTAAAAGTGGATCTACAGGATTCCCTGTTCCAAATTGAATATTAGTCCAATAAGTCTTTGATATATATTGACCATAGAGTAGGTTCATATGGAAGATCTATATTCCGATTTTGACTCTAATTTCGAACTGAAATATAGGAACGTAAGATATGAAATGTTATGGAAGTTTTTACAGTTTTTGACAATGAAACCGTACAAGCATAGGAACAATTACCAATTATTATAATATGGTAAATTAACGAAATCGAGAAACATGGAGAGTCAAGAGCTGTTGCGTTTGATATTTCTAAGGCCTTTGACCGGGTGTGGCATGAGTGTTTGCTGGCCAAACTTCGATGCTATGGCTTTTCGGATCACTTTTGTGTATGGCTCTGCAGCTTCCTGGAAGAACTTTTCCTGCAAGTGGCCGTCAATGGGTACCTCTCGAATACTTTCACCGTCAACGCTGGTGTTCCTCAGGGATCCATATTGTCTCCAACCCTCTTTTTATTGTACATCAACGACTTATTTGCAAAAACCAAGAATCCAATATAGTGCTTTGCTGACGACAGCACACTTGTCTCGTCATTACATTTGGATTCCATGACATCGCCTACGGAGGCACATCTTCACCGGCAGCAGGAGGTTGTATATCTCAATGAGGATCTAGAAGTAATTTCGAATTGGAGTGAAATGAACCAAGTTCAATTCAATGACACAAAAATCCAGGCATCGGTTTTCTCCAAAAAGATAAATGTTTCCAAACCGGATATAATAATGTCTGGCCAGACATTATTGAGTACTTTGCATCTGTTTATAACCACTTCATTTCATATCAAAGTCATACCAAGCTGACACGTCTGTAGGTTTCAATATTGATTCACAAAACTTTTCTGTTCAGACAGATACACTTGTTGCAGTGAGGTATGTAGAAATTGACTTATGATAACAATTGATTCAAAGCAATTTCTGAAACTAGACTTGGTTATAGGATTTCTATTGTTTGCCCTTACATTGATAGTATAAGTAACTATCGTTTTAATTACTGATTTTGACCTTGAATTGGACGAATTTCGAAAACATAAATTCTTCCAATCAATATTTGAAAGAAGATGGTTCAATAACTGCTTGGAATAATTAGTAAGTTATTTTTTGCTCAGAATTCCACTTATTTCTCGATACTCCTTGACATGTTCATATTGACGTTCTAGCTTTGAAGATCATGTTGTGTCCAGTCAGTTTTTGATCGATTATCATATCCAAGTATTTCACTTTTATTTAAAATTAAGTTAAATTCAATTCAAAGTTGCATCATACTTTCACCACTTGGTAAATAGGGTCAGTACTAGCTTGCTAGTATTGGCATTGAGTTTTTTCTAGACAGTCCAGTTTTGGATTGACTTTAGGACCTTTTAGAGGAGTTCTGATATGCTTAGGTGGTAAGCATGATGGAATCGACTAGTCCATTGTCATATCGACAGTAATAACCATTCTGAAGGTTGTAATATTTTGCCTTGGGTCCAATCTCCAGCTTCCTGAAAAAACGTTCCTGTATGTGATCGTCGATGGATATCTCTCGAATAGTTTCACCATCAACGCTGGTGTTCCCCAGGGATCCATATTGTCTCAATCTCTCTTTTTATTGTATATCAACGACTTATTTGCAAAAACCAAGAATTCAATATAATGCTTTGCTGACGACAGCACACTTGTCTCGTCATTACATTTGGATTCCAGGACATCGGCTGCGGATGCACATCTTCACCGGCAGCAGGAGGTTGAATATCTCAATGAGGATTTATAAATAATTTCGAATTTGGATTAAATAAACCAAGTACGATTCAATGCCACAAAAACTGAGGCATCGGTTTTCTCCAAAAAGATAAATATTTCCGAACCGGATATAATAATGTCAAGTCGGACAATTCCACTTTCTGCTTCGATAAGTTTGTTGGGGGTTAAAATGGACACCAATAAGTCCTAGCTCAATCATGTCGCTGAAATTGCAAAAGCTGCTTCTCAATAGCTTGGAACACCGTTCCGAATCAGAAAACTGTACACACCTCAGCAAATTTAATACTTTATAAAACTCAGATCAGACCTTCTTTGGAGTATTGTTCTCATGTATGGAGCTTCGCCCCCAAACATACCCTGAAACTGTTGGATTCCATCCAAAACCTGATTGGAGACGCGAACATCACTTGAAACCTTGATAGTCTGGAACATCGAAGAAAGGTTGGAGATTTGCCTCTCTTCTATAGATACTTTCACGGGAAGTGTTTAAGTGACTTGGCACACAAGAGCGGTACATATTAGAAATACGCGACGGACTGTGGCTGTTCATCATTTTGAGGTTCAACTCAGTACACCTCCAACTTAACTGTTCAAAACTTTTTCATCTTTAGAACAGCGTTTATGTGGAATAAACTTCCTGAGAACGTTTTTCCAAATGAATTCAAACTCCAGCGATTCAAATCTAATATAAATCACTACTTACTTTCGCACAGGCACAGCTCCTTAAGGATATTACTGTAGTGTTTGTGTTTGGTCCTTGGTGTGGTGGTGGTTTGGTTATCAGCTAGACTCAGAAGACTGGGGTTCAAAGTTGGTTGACAACACATAAGAACAAGTTCAGACTTTACTCCCACCTGCGCAGGAAAAACTGCTGAACACAACTTTTTGCAACTGTAAAAAGGGATGTAGTGCTAAATGTGGTTGCGAAAAAGTTGAACTGTTTTGTTCCCTAGCATGTACAAATTGTCCCTGTTGGAAGTTTACCCTTTATTACACTTCAATAAATTCAACTATGTTTATTTTTTAAATTGTGGAAGGTCAAAACCCCAGATAAGCAGTGAGAAACATCGACTTCTCCACAAAAATGTTTTTCGAAACAAATATATAACCATTTTAGTCAACGTTGATTATAAATATTCAGCTGTGAATCACAAAGTTGACCAAAAAACCTGCAAAAACATTAAACGGTAACAACGTCGGAAAAATAATTTACGTGCTTGAATGAGAGCAAGAATTCAAAGAGGAATGAAACAGTATGAATTTTGTCCAAATTCAATTAGTAAACAGTTTCTGTAAATCAACAAAAAAAAAAGAATTCCTTTCTGGAAAGGGGATTCAATAAGAAGCAAAAATAATAAAATTTTATGTACTTTTGGAATAACTATATTCTCAGGAGTTTTCTAGAAGTAGATTTCTAAAAGTGAAAATATAATTTATTCAAATGACTGCTTAGAAAAAACACAGGATACTTCTCTATTTTCATCCAGAATTTTCATTTTTCAATAAATCAGGATATAAACTTTATATTCATATGATTTTTTTAACTATACACTTGTTAGAAGTAATTTACAATTCTAATATCAACATACCTGCGAATTTTGTATACATATTTGAAAACAATAGGAATACATTTTTGAAACAATATTATTTCCTGAATGTAAATATTTTGGTTCTGAAAATTCAAAGAATATTTTAATAAATTTGTCTCTAATCCCGAAATCATTCTGAATGTTGTGTTTAATTACCTAATGAATGGAAGTCTGCTACATAATTTGAAGCTGAACATTATTTTTTCATTAAGGTTTCTCCAATCTTGCTTATACTTTGGGATAACCCCTTCAAAGAAACAGTAAAGATTAATCCAATTTCCAAGAAAAAATAAATAACGAAAAATAGACTTTGCTATTTTAAAATCAATAACTCTTTGAATTCTTATTATTTTATGGTTTCCTTTGAAAAAGGTAGGTGCTACTCATTTGGAAATCTCACAATTTTCCAGGAGGGATTAGGAAATAGCACATTAGAACAAAAACCATATTGACAAAAGATTTGATATCACAGAATTCATATTCGGGAGGATTAGCTGGTATTTATTTCAGGTAATTTCTGTTGCCTCTAATTTTTAGCCAGGAGTCATTTATCTGAACCTACGGCTTGGGTAATAGGGAGTGACTATTATATTCAATTTCTACTAATGTATCTTTCCTCGATACAGTCTTAGACACAGTTTGATACCTGTTAGAGTATTGGTACATGGGATGTTTCTTCCCCGCTTAGGATTTTGTTCACGAGATGGCGCTGTTACTAGCTATCAATATTTATCTTAAACGAAGGTTTCATATATGCAGTTGAGCCGCGTTGAAATGAATCGAGTCCCGAGCACTTTGCTGTTTTAATCTTCCTGTTTGAAGATGATCACTTGGTGATCGAAACACGTGTCGAGGTGTTAAAGATAACGATTTGGTGTTGGGAAAAAAAACTCCAGTAATATTCATTACTACACCAAAGGTTCCAAATAGTGCATCATAAGTACTTTGTTGTTTAGTTCGGATCTTTCCTGCACTGCTAAGATGAATATTTCAAGATTTTATTTCGAAATATTCATTTTCAAATCATATTAAGGTTTTGAAAAGCAATTGATATGAATATACATCCTAAAATGTTTTACACCAAGCTACAACTCCTCAAAGATATAGAGACCAACAGTTACCTATGTATATCTAGAAGCAGAAATTTTAATTTCAGATTTTCTATATAAGATACTTTTTAGTCTACAGAAGTTAAAAAGATATTATTGTACGTGGAGTTCACTTTGTGGTGCAAAATATTGAAATTTCACAGACTTTTTATGAAATTTTCTAGCGTTTTCAAGAAAAACGCTGTTATGAATTAATTATCATATGTTTTCTATGACAACGAAAGTGATTATGTACTTATCAGTGTGATGCTGATCCCAGAGATTCTTTTTGTAATCCGTAAGTTTTATTTCAGGAATACGGTCATTAAGGTGGAAAATGTGATGAAATTTAAATATTTCTAAGGATGTTTCGTGCTGAGAGAATTGACTTCTAGTTAAAGTTTCATTTTAAAATGACTGATATGCTTTTCGTGAATATATGACGAATTATACCCGCAAAATGTGGTAATAAGGTTAGGTGGTTTTGATAAAAATGACCATTCTTCTTAATAGACTAACACCAGTTATAGAAAAGTTAAAATAGACAAGGTTGTTGAATGATACATAGGAATATTCTGAACAATGCCTAAAAATTGCTATTGAACTTACAAGAGGTTGTTATTTTACACCGTTAGCATTGTGTAATAATATATTGGGAAAAGTAGTTTTCACAATTCAATATTGGAATAAAAATTAAAACTGGAACCTGTTGTATAGAATAAATCCACCAACCAATTTGATGGTGAAACGCCCGTCGATTACAATATTGCAGTTCTGGTGGGAAAAGTGCTTGTCTCGAATTCAATTTTTTCTAAGGTTAGTTTAGGTCTAAAGTGAGTGAGTCTATTCGACCCTCCACCGCAACTCGCAAGGGTTTATTGTGGCTCACACCTATTCACACTCTTAACGATTCAGCTTCTGAACGAAGCCGATTAGTTTGTATGGTTAGTTAGTTTTCAGGTCAGATGTTAAGAGTACGGCTCTGTCGAACTCTAAGAATCTGATTCGGTCCCAAGCGGGACAGGCACAAAGTATATGCTGTGCTGTTTCATCATTTTCCAAACAGAGGCGACACACACTGTCTTCCGACAGTCCAAGTCTCTGCATATGATGATTCAAATGACAGTGACCTGTATGAAGGCCTGTTAGACATCGTGGTTCATCCCTACTGTAGTCCAACAACTGTTTGGTATCAAGCTTCGGAGGGTGAATAAACGCCTTGGAGTGAGCCAATCCTGGAAGATTCTGCCAGAAGTTTTTCCATCCAGTTGTTCAATGTTTGCTTGGCAAAGCCTAAAGTGATGTCAATTACAGGTTCTGGTCCGATGAAACTGCTTGCAACACCCTCTTTGGGAGTCAGCAGCTTCATTGCCTTCCAGGCCAGTATGGCCAGGAATCCAGACCAGAGACAATCTGTTAAGTCTTCCTATCAAGGAGAGTCGTTTTTGGCAATTTGCTACCAATTTAGACGTCGTTCGGTAGGAGCCAAAAGCTACCAACGCCGCTTGACTGTCCGAGAATATTTTTATTGACTTGTGTGTGAGGTTGGATTTATCTAATCTCTCCGCACACAATTCAATAGCGGAAATTTTCGCTTGAAATACAGTCGCATACGTTCCTAGGCAGGTAGATGTCTCTGTCCTGGGTCTGCAAGTAAAAACACCTGCACCAGAACCGGAAGGTGTTTTTGATCCTTCTGTGAACCAACAACTATCTGCTCTTAATATTTTCTTCTCCCGGAGGATCCAATCCTCTCTAC
Source organism: Leptinotarsa decemlineata (assembly GCF_000500325.1). Taxonomy (NCBI): domain Eukaryota; kingdom Metazoa; phylum Arthropoda; class Insecta; order Coleoptera; family Chrysomelidae; genus Leptinotarsa; species Leptinotarsa decemlineata. Next base: position 22,744 of record NW_019291923.1, on the reverse strand, counting down.
TCGGGAATAGTACTTTATAAGGCAGTTCATAGTTGACAGTTGGAGCCATAAAGTCAGTGATCATTTCCAGAATGCTGTGACTTCCAGTGTCAACCAATAGTCTGTTGCACTCTGCATTAAATTGATATGTGCAATTGGCAATGTGCACAAGACTGTATGTAGTTCATCTGTAAAGCCTTCGGTCACCAGGCAATTGCATCATAAGTGATCATTGGTTCTGACAATCATCACATAAATCCAGTGAGTTTGTTTGGGACCTAAACCCCAAGTTTTACCAAAAATTCTTAGACATGTCCATAGAGACAGTCTGGCTTTGTGTAAAACTTTTTTCAAGTGAGCGTTCCAGGTGAGTCTTTTATCAAGGGCAATGCAAAGATATTTCACCTCCGTTCCAAATGGAATGACCTCACCATTGAGGGAAAGTGGCGTTAGATCGTCCAATTTTCTCCTCTTGGTGAAGGGGATTAACACAGTTCTGCTAAGATAATTATTATGAACTTTCATAATGATCTTGTATGATTTTCATGCAAGTATGTGATTTCAAATTACTGGAAACCATTTAGTTGCTCTTTACTTCTTTGTTCTCAGTACGTTACGTAAGCACTATAGGGGGCGGGGGGTCTTTGCTTTGCTTATTTTTTATGACATGGGGGGCGGGAGGCCTAGATGGTGATTACGTCAGCTACTTACGTTAATAGTTATTTACTTTTTTACACATATGGCAAACCATTCATTGACTATGTTTGAAAAGTGAAAAATGTATAGAACAATGTTTACGTAAGCATTGGAGGAGGAGGAGGGGGAGGGGGTTAGAGCTTTGCTCTCTTTTGCTGACAAGGGGGATGAGGTGTAATAATTAAGCTTACGTAATAGTTGAACGATCCCTGTTATGGGTTCCGAAGAAATCTATTTTCAGCTTTCAAAATCATATCATGGCTGAAGGTTTCTATTCGAATATTGATATTGTCACTGGTGGAGTCTCTCAAGGATCTAATCTCGGTCCATTACTTTTTCTACTACTTGTTAATGATTTTTTTCTACTCATTATACAATGATATGTTGATATTTGCAGATGATTTGAGATTTGAAGTTGAAAGTCTTCAGTACTTGGTAATATACCAGTAAAAGATGTTGATGAGCAGCCGTTGAGGTTGGAGAAAGACAAGCTAATTGCATTTGTTTTTTATTTCGAGTGTTTTTAACGAAACATGCATATCGAAACTTATCTGAGCACGTAGTGTTTTAGGAGCTCCATGCATAGAGAGAAGAAGGCGAATTCCGTTGGTGTTGTGGAGATGAATTTTTCTTTTTAAAAACAACAGCACATTGAAATAAATCTGGCGTGCATATTATGAAGATTATACAACTCTTCCAAATTTTTGAATCTTTATATCTCAGAAACAGTGGCTCTTAGGAAAAAAGTATTGCGACATTTTTTATATTTAATTATTCGATCAACAATTTTTGTCTGAACCAGTTTCATGATAAAACTTTTTTTTGGTGTTAAGTAGACTACATTTAGAGAAACAGTTGAATTCCTCTTTGTTTTTTTCAAATGTTTTCCCCGGAATAAAATTCTACGTCCGCCAGAACGACTAAATATGTGGTTCTTTCTAAAAAACAATTTGAATAGGCTCCAGAAAATCTAGAGAATATTTTTCCAAAACAACTGAGTCGCAAAGTAATATATTTCCTGTAGTTATACATTTTTCCAATCATCAACACATACACCTCAATTGAGAATTATTCAACTCAAAAACAAACCTATTCAAAATCGTAGCTTCTTTTCACATCGAGCTTTTCTCTCGAATTGTTGTCTTCACGAGCACGTCTGAAAATTCAGAGAGGTCATAAATAATTAGTTTTTACAACAAATGTTCAGTGTTTACCACATCTGGCACCATCTCCTCTATAAACACCAAAAGTCAATAGTAAAAGAACGGCTACGTTATGCAATTCTAGTTTACGATTTTTTGAACTATTTTAAGTTTTTATTTTATCTAGGCATCATAAAAGAATCCCTAGAAAGTAGGTTAACTACTCCGCATTTTTATAAATAGGACCTAAAACGTATCAAAACACTAATGTGGGTCACCTAATGGTTGATGTGCAATCTGCAGTGATAAAAAATGTATTTTCGTCCTAAAAATTCATCTTGTTTATGTGGTTTTAATAAAAAGTTGAGCAATACCGCGCCTTATATTTAGATACCGTAGGTTTTCAACATGTTTGTAGATTTATGCGTGTCTTAACGATTTTTTTAATAAGAAGTATTCTATCTTGTCACGATACATTTGCAATTCGTCGAAAAAACTAAGAAAATAATATGCTGATTTGGATGCTCGATGAGGATCTAGAAGTGATTTCGAATTCAATTCAATGCCACAAAGACCAAGGCATCGGTTTTCTCCAAGAAGATGAATATCTCGGAACCGAATATAATAATGTCACATCAGTCAATTCCGCTTTTTGCTTGAGTTTGTTGAGGGGTTAAAATGGAAATGGAGAAAAAACAACTGAATTTATTTTGATAACAAATTTAAATTTTTAAAATGATGGTCACATAAGAATTGTAATTGGAAAGCTACTTAGACAGATACGATATCAAGTCTCATCAAATAAATTCGTTAGATATTTCTTGCACATTAAGATAAAAATAAGGGTTTTGAATCTGGATTCTTCAACAGATCTGTGAAAAATTATTTCGAGCACGAAGTGTTGTTTTCTGTTGTCTTCAGGTAGATAGTACTTGCCTATTTCCGAATTGAAATTCATATTTGTGACTTTTGTTAGAGTGAATTTTACAAAAGTTACCAACTATGATAATGTTATTTGGGTTATACCGGAAAACATTGATATGCTTCTTTCCAACTGAAATTTTGTAGAGTTTGCTCATGAATCATTTATTTTTCGTTTCATTTTATGAATATTTGGTCTGACATTTCACTTTGTGTGAACATATTATTTCCTAGCTCTTGCCCGCAACCTGGTATTTCTTTCATAGAAAGACTTCATTTATCAAATACTTCCTTGAAAATATCATCCTCACAAGCCTAAAAGCCTAAGGTAACATTTATAAGGAAATAACTTTCAATGAAGACTGAAATTTATTTTTCAGAAGACTTCTTCTTGTGACAACCCGATATTCCGCTTATCGAAAGACTTCATTAATTGGATATTCTCGTGAAAATAGGTATAATCCTCCTTGAAATTTATTTTTTCAGGGAGCTGCCTTTTGTGACAACCTGATATTTTGCCCATCAAAAAATGACATTCTTCAAATAATTTTTCGAATTTCATATTCCCAAAAATATAATTTCTGGTAGAAACTGTGCAATGTGGATAAATGTTAACAATCGAAACCTCGTGAACTAACTTGGTTTGAAATAGTTCTCTTATTTTTTATTTTCTGAAATGTGTCCGTCATTTACCTTGTTTTTTATTGTATTTTCATTTTATTTTCTTATTGTTTGTATGAAATTGCCATTTCACCTGTGGTCAACCCATCAACCCATTATTTGCTTGTGTTTTGTCCATAAAAAAAAGTATTTTCAACAGCAAGCTCTATAATATACGAAATACTTGACATTTCCTAAAGTTCACCCAAAAATTCATCAATCCTCTTCAATTTTAGCTTTAAAGAAACAATTGAAGAAAAAGTCATTTGAGTATACGATGGTTGAACCTTGGTTTTTACCTATTTGATTATTGAATGATTAGCAAAGCTAAGGATATTCTGAATTGTACATTCTAAGTAAATAATATTCAAATAAGAAGGTACATTATTTTAACTGAGACCAGGTAGAGGAATACTCGCTTTATTGAAAGGGTCACTTTCCATTTTAACATTATCATAACAAAATTTTCAAGATAGAATTTTGATATAAAATATTTAAATTGCCAACTTCCTCTATCGGAGAATCATTTTTGAGATAAATACATTTGGGGAAATTAGTTGCGATTTCATATCCTTTCATTGTTGAATATCTGAACATTCAAATGAAAAAATTCATATCGTATTGATTATGACAGGTTTTTTATTTGTTTCTGATTATTCCAAATTTTTTACACATTTTCAGATACTTGGGATAATATGGAAGAAAAAAATTAGTCAATTTTTGTGCTTGGCAGATTATGTTATGAGTTTCTTAATTGAAATACTATGTCAGATTCAATATCTAGAAGTTATAAGTAAGTTGAGACAATAAATGAGTGAAACAATAAAAGCACCATTTATTTACAAACCCAGAACTATATATTATGTTATCTGACAGAGCCATTTTTACTAATCGACAAAACCACAATATTGAGATAAAAATATGACTCACAAATTACTCATACTATTATCTATGAAAACAGAATTAATATATAATTAGAAAACAAGTTTTAAAAAGAACATGTTCGTGAATAATAATTGATAAAAATAAAGATTTTTCTAAACTGTATTCCTCCAAAGTCATTTAGAATAATATTTTTTTAAATGTTCATTGTCCAAACAAAGGTGTTAAAAAATACCCGACCAAGCGGCATCTGAATGTTCATGAATCTAATTATTCATATTACAACATTCTGTCAATAAGAGAAATAATTATCCGTTCATTATTAATTTGTAATCTACTAATGATACCACCAATTTTTATGATGTGGTTATGATTTTTCAAAACTATTTTGTTTATGTTGTCATCCTGTTATGAAAATAGAAGTCGACTTTGGATTGTTTTTAATTCCATGTGCCTATGTAGAAAACAGTTTTATCAGAAATTCATTTTTAATAGGAAATTTTGTACGAATTAGTAAATACAGACGAAAATATAACCGATAATCTATTATTCCAGGAAATGTTTTTTGTACACTCTGGTGAGAAGTTTTATGAAAGTTTATGGCATAGGAAACGCCACTTTTAACCGGAAGTGTAGTTATGCATGTCCTAACAGTGACTTCGATGTTGTAGACTCAATTTTTTCTAGATTTGACTGAGGGAAATTTGGTGTTCAATACGATAGCTTTTTGAAAAATACATCAACATACTGTCAAGCGATGGTACACATAAAGTGTTGTTTGGGAATAAGAGGGCAAAAAAACATAACGTCCCATGAAGATCTGTTTCAAATTATCTATTAAATCTTCTGTAGTGCAGCTAAAAAATATTGAAACGTTTTTTCTAGCAATATTGTCAAATTGGAAATGTCACAGGAATTCCTAATATGTTTGTAAGGAACAGAGTTATGAACTACAGGAAAAAGTTTATAGGAACATCCATGAAATATTAAATGTGGTCTTAATGTCTACCAATTTTTTCACTTATTAAGATTGACTCATAGGAGATGATATATAAGATTAAAGATACTTCTTACTTATAGAGATTGACTCATGAAAAATTAAATAAGATTAATTCCTCTCGAATGATAGACATATCTTCTTTAAAAAATGAAATACTGGTTGAAGAGTGTAGGAGCCCAAAGCCACGACATGGGAACCACAGAGGGAGATGGCAATGGAGCTGATTTTTTCCACCAACGTTATCATCTCATACGAATATAACTGAGTTGAAAAAAGATCATTTTGAAATTCCAGAAATTGAATAATTGAAATTGCGAGATTAAAGCTACAATTTCTTTCACGTATAGTCAGTGGGCATACTTGAAGACTGGCTATAAATCAAATCATCTAAATGAACAATTCGTTCAGGCCAGTCTCAACACCCTACACAGTAGGTTAATGGTTATGTTGATGATATACACTACCTTGCACTGACGAGTGGCCAAACAGCCCGAAACCGGTCTGCAAGTGTGTTCCAATAATTGAAAATATATTGCGGCAGTTGTATCGCCAACAGCATATGCAGGAATAACTTCAGTGAAGAATCCTGCACTGACACCTGTCGGATATAATCCAACGCCCTTCGTGGTATTAGCCAGGGGAGTAGTTGTTTTCTGATAGGTGTCAGTCCATTAACCTACTGTGTAGGGTGTTGAGACTGGCCTGAACGAATTGTTCATTTAGATGATTTAAAGCTACAATTTCGAGTGTAAAGTCATTATTTCGCGTAAGAAATTGAAAACAACTTCTAGATGAAAAGGAGAATATACAGTGTGTGAAAGCCAAATGGAATAAATTCATTATTTCGGTTACTGTACATATCAAAAAAAATCCCGAAACACGTTGAATGTAAATTATAATGTGACATTCTTCGACGTAAAAATGCCACCCCTACCTTCAACCCCCTTCGAATTAAAGGTACAACCACTAATTTTTCAATGAGAAATTAGGTTTGTGATATATAGTTTGAAAGGTATGTTCATTCTCTATTCAAAAATGGTATCACTTTCAAGTGTATAGCAACAATTGAGATGAAATAAATTAAAATCACGTGGTTACCGAAACTCAATAAAATAGACTCAAAAACTAAAATGTAATGCAAAACGTAATATAATGTAGAATACGAAAAACAACCACGGAAGTTAACGAAGTAGAAGTTCAAAATGTTCACAGCGAACGTCTTGGCAATATCCTAATCTCAAATAAAACTGTCTTCTAACATTATTTAACATATCAGGCGTAATCGCAAGCGTTATTCGTTCTTTTAAGTCATTCAAATTTGAAGGTTTATTTTTGTACACATTGCTCTTCACATATCTCCATAAAAATAAATCCAATGATGGAAGCTCAGGTGATCGCGCTGGCCATTCAATCGATCCTCGCCCCCCTATTCACCAATTGGGAAATGTTGTATCGAGGTATTGCCGGACATTAACTTGGTAATGCAGTGGTGCTCCATCCTGCTGAAACCATATCGTATTCATTGGGACTTGAGGGTTTCATGGATCAGGATATAAATTTGCTAAACTTGGAATTACATCATTTTGAAGTAGTGCCAAATAATTATCGCCAATCAAGTTGCCATCAATAGAAAATAGACCAATGATATGGTTTCCTATAATCCCTGCCCAAACATTAACCTTTTGAGGGTATTGCGAGTGTTCTTCTCTCATCTGGTGAGGATTTTTTGTTGACCAGTAGCGGCAATTTTATCGATTAGCATGACCGTTAAGAGACAAAATGCACTCATCAGAAAACATAACGTATTCTAATTGGATGATATTATTATCCAACATGTCCATCATTTAATCACAAAAATTAGTTCTTCTATCAAAATCGTATTCCATGAGCTCCTGAGTAGGTATCATTTTATAGGGATGCATTTTATTTTTTTTTATATGTTTACTATCAATGTATGGCTAACATTGAATGTAGTGGATGCTTTTTCTACTTGATGTAGGTGTGTTTTCCTCAAACTCAAGCATCACATCTAATTTGAGTTCATCACTCATTGTATTAGCAGCTGCTTTTTTATCTGCCCCACATGACCAAGCTCACGAAGCTGGTTCTCTATTTTGCTTATTGTTCCTTGAGATATGGGCGGTAAATTAGGAAGTTTCTCATGAAATAGGCAAGCTACTTCCTGGTGTGTTTGGCTTTTATCTCCGTAACCAATCATTTGTAAAACTATTATTTTATGCATTTCCGTTAATCTAACCATTTGTCAGACTTGAAGTTAACGAACTTTAATCTTAAATTAAAATACTGACAACTAATGTTGTAACATATAAAACAAGTTGACATGGTGATTTAAACTAACGTTGCCAAAGACATTATTTACAGTTTTTTAAAGGATACCATCTAAAAAACATTGATATGGTTTTTGCTCACTTTCTTATTATCAATAACCCAACATGAAATAAGTTTTGAGTATATTGCAATAAGTTTTGAGTGTATTTTATCGAATTTCGGTAACCACACGATTATAATTTATTTTATGCTAATTTTTGCAATAAATTGAAAGCGATAACATTTGTCTGGTTCTGATTGGCGAATGTTCTCCCGGTGTGAAAGTTATGGACGTACATGAGAAGATGGGGGTCGATTGGCGAGAAGTTTGGGGAGTTTGGAGGGTGACGCAACACTTCGACGCTTAATTTGATTAATTTTCGAATTGAAAGTCAAAAATTTCGAATTCTAAAGTCGTAATATCCAAGAAACAAATGTGCGCTTCCGTAAAATCCACTGTTAAACTGACAAGTAGCTTAGCCAACCTGGTAAGAAGCGAACATCGTATATTCAAAAAATTAGGTACCAGACACCATTAAAAAATTTTCTTGAACACCCAATATAAACTATGATACTTCGAAAAACTATAAATTCTGCAAATCTTCCTAGCCGATTTTAAAGTCGAAATTCTGACTCGAAATTCGAAATATTGACCATAAACTGGAAATACTGATTTTTAAATTCGAAATCTAGACTTGAATTTAGAAATTTCTACTTCAACTCAAAATTCTGATTTTAATCTCTAAATTTTGAGTTCAAATTTCGACTCAATCAGTGCGCCATTATATCTGACTTTGCTACAAAACATTCCTTGGCTGTATAATTCATTAAAAAGTGAACGCTCTAACGCCGAAAATTCAAATTAGTCCTTCTTTGAAAAGATGAAGGGCATAATTGCGACATTCGATATCCTTCCGACCATAAATCATGAATAAATTCAGGACTTTTTGAATTAATTTCGCGCCACCGCATTCTAGAAATCAAAACCCGTGTCTGAAGGCAATTCATCTTTTATCAGAGAATGAGGAAGGAAGAACCATCGCCGAACTTGGACCTCAAAGATAGTCGGTGTTTCGCAGATGTTACTTGAAACTATTCAGGGCATGTTAGGTTAATAGTTCTTGGTTTTATAAACCGTTTATTTAGCTGAGCTCTCGCAAAATAATGAATTCTATTAAATCAGATTAGACCAGATCGGATAAAATCTCCATCGAAATGATAGATCAAAATGGTTGATCTTTCATTACCATATCCCACCCCGACCCACCCATCTTCTATCTATCTATACTAATATAAACGTGAACGTTTGTGAGGACGGGTGTATGTATGTATCTATGTTTGTGACTCCTTCACGCCTAAACGACTGAACGGATTTAGAGGAAACTTTACACAAATGCAGCTTATACATCTGAATTATACATATAGAGTACAATTTACAAAGGTGTTGTGTTATTTTGGTCATAAATTAACGATAAGTATAAGTAAGTCGGAAAAAATTCTTGCTCCCTGAGAGCTACCTTGGTTTGCGCTTCCTAAACCGTTGGAGTTACATGCAGATATTGTACCATAGGATTGTTTATCTTAAGTAGTCCTAAATAAAAGTTCGCGATAGCATATATCTACCTTTTATGTGGTACCCCCTACACGCAAAATACTGAGCCATAAATACAATTAAATTGGATACTTTTTTACAAAGCACATTTTAGAATATCTGTCAAATTGTGGTCATTAATTAACGATAAGGTAGCTCTCAGGTAGCTCCCTGCTTATACCGTTGGAGTTACATGCAGATAATGTACATAGGATTGTTTATCTTAAGTAGTCCTTGGTCCCAAACTGAGATCATACACAGAGAGAAACATTGGTTTAGGAGAAAATTCAAGGAAGCCGCACACATGCTGTCCAACAATGTATTCAGCAAAGCTAGCGTAGAGATACGCAACATATGGAAATCCATCATTGAGCGAAAAAAGGCCAACTCCCGCCAAACGGCCATCTCCCACTGAACCAGTGAAGCGGAAAAAGCTGGAAAGCGGGGATGAGTGAAAGTACTCGAACGACCCATAAATAGTAATCTTTCGTCATTTTATATATCAGACAATGGAAGTTGGAAGTTGAAATTTCTAAAAATTCATTTGGAAAAACGTTCTCAGGAAGTTTATCTCACATAAACGCAGTGAAGTTTGAGGTGTACCGAATTGAACCTCAGAATGATGAGCAGCCAGAGTCCGTCGCGTATTTCTGATATGTACCGCTCTAGGTGGAATCAAATGTGCCAATTCACTTGAACATCTCCCGTGAGAATATGTATAAAAGAGAGACAAAGCTCCAACCTAGGTCTGATCTGGGCTTTATAAAGCATCGAAAGTTGCAGGTGTGTACAGTTTTCAGGTTCGGAACAGTGTTCCAAGCTTTTGAGAAGCAGCTTTTGCAGTTCCAGTGACATGATTGTTCCAAGATATATTGATGTTCATTTCAACCCCCAATGAACTTATCGATGCCGAAAGCGGAATTGTCTGCCCTGACATTATTATATCTGGATTAGTTTTTGGAAAAAACCGATGCCTGGGTTTTCGTGGCATTAAATTGATTCTGGTTACTTTCACTTCAATTCAAAATCACATCTAGATCCTCATAAAGATATGTAACCTCCTGCTTCCGTTGAAGATGTGAATATGCATTGTATTCTTTGTTTGTATTATTGTTCCAATAAGTGGTTGATATACAATAAAAAGAGTTTTGGATACAATATGGATCCCTGGGGAACACCAGAATTGATGGTATTCGAGTATTCGAAAGATATCCAACGATGGCCACTTGCAGGAAACGTTCTTTCAGGAAGTTGGAGAGCCATACACAAAAATGATCCGATCAGCCATAGCATTGAAGTTTGGCCAGCAAACCCTCATGCCACACACGGTTACAGGCCTTAGGAATATCAAGTGCAACAGCTCTTGACTCTCCGTTTCTTGATTGCATTATTCCAAATATGGATTATCTTTGTTTCCGAAAGCCATATTGATGATCTCTTAAGATGATTATCATCTTTGGTAAGGCCAAAGACAGCCAGGGGGTCATAGACAATAGGTTTGTTTTGGTTTGTACTGTTCCAAATCATCCAAAATCAATGAGTCAGCTGTAGACTGACAAGGTGTACGCGACAACATGCTCAGTATTCAGTTGGGTGACTGTTTTCTGACTGTAGAGACGGATAGAGAACCAGGACAGGCCTAATATAATACTTCGAATGGAGGGAGACGCATCAAAGTCCATGGACAAAATGAAGTGTCTAGGATTCCATGTGGATTCTGATATCAAATTTGTTCACAACGGATGGTTTTTCATCAATTTCAGTAGCAGCCTTGTATTATATCACATGCGTTTTTCGACGTTTCTCTTTGGAAAAACATCATCAATTCCCCGCCAGACATGTCTCAATAAATTAGAAACCAATATTATTTGTATGTAAAACTCGAATTGTAATTTCACTGTCTTTGTCTTTATGTGGATGAAAGAGATACATACCGGTAGGTATTCGCTGTTCAGAGCTTATACATTTTCCAACGGGTAGGCATACTACTCAACGTCTTCAGGAGTACCCCAAATTGCTCCACTTTGATCATCGGCTAAAGGTCAATTTAATAAAAAAATATACATTCACTTTAAATTCATGCTTCATTATTATTCTCAAAGAAATGCAAAAATGACCGTTGCCATAGAGAAAATAAATTGTTATGACTTTTGAAAAAACATATAACTAGGAATTCACTTGTTCACACTGTATCAAAAAACATTTATTACACAATAAAGAAATCAAAAACCATCGAAGATGTTAATGTAACAATTCAATAGAAATATTTCGAAAATTATACATAACCAATCAATATGATTATTTGTTGACATAATTGATAAAATTCATCCTTAAGATTTAGTTTTAGATAGCTTGCGTGACCTATGGAAGATAAAACTTTGTATATAATATGTATGATTTCTTTGAAATGAAAATCAACGAAAGGTGAAGAAATTCAATGGAGGCAAAAATATTTTAAAAATGAACACAGCAATGATTCACCTCGAGATCGTGTTTATTATCTCTTTAACTGGATACAGTTTGCCATAAGCCTTATGGAATAATCGGGATATATGGGTTTTACCGCTTAAAGGGTGTGAAGGTCCTATTTTCTACCGTGCGATTCTTAGAGTAAGAATCGTTCCAATGTTCACGATAACGGTTGTTTCATGACTAGAAATCACTAATCGACCAGTTACATATTACGAATGACAAAATTGTTCTTAAGAATTGCGCTCTAACTTTAACGAATTTTTGATAATTTAAACTTGTGAAATAATGTGAAAAAGTATCGGAAACCTCTATTTTTGAAAAATTCATCTGAGTTTCGTACACGATTTGTCATTAATGACTTATCTGCTTTCTCTACTTTCAACACTAAAACTATTCGTACATAATCTTGAAATATTAGTATTCAATTATAATGCATTTATCTAAACAGGTTTGTTATGCAGTTTTGTGGACAGTATAAACTCAACTTCCCACTTGCAGAATGAAAACAATATTTTCTCAAATATTATGGTTTCTGTACCCTGAAAATAATACGCTCTGTATATTCAATTGCATCTAGTTATCATTCAATCACTTACCATCAATCAGTTCTTGTTTATAATTGCCTTGTAGTAATTGGTGCTTCGAGTGTTCTCTGAGATTCCTGTNCTTCCTATCACACGAGAGTATTTCTTCCACGACCCACTCTCCGAAAGTAGCTAACCACATTATTTTAATTAGTAAAAACCCCATTATAGCCCCCAAACGTTGCTCCTATCATTTAGAGGCGTTTGCAGGTTATACATAGCGGAGTTATATTATTCGCAGACAAAAAAGATTCAGTAGTGTCAAGAATCTTCTAACAGTACCAATTGAAAAGGAAATAGAATTTGCTGTTATGCATAGTACTGGCAGCAAAATTGTTATTGTATGTATGTATAGAAGCCCTGAATGAACTATGTAACAAATTCAAGGACCACCAATTTGTAATATGTGGGGATTTCAATCTCGATTTCAACACACCCAGCAAAAATTTAACAGATTTCGAGAATACACTATCTACTTTCGATTTGGACATAACCATTACCAGTCCTACAAGGACAGCTAAATCATCTTCCAAAACAATTGACAATATTCTTACCAACTTAACTAAACAAAATTTTTCTGCATATACGATAGATTTAGTCAACTGAGCAAAAAACTCTACAAGTTCCTTTATGCAATTCGAACTATCAAGCAGAACCTAGACGTATCAGCTGCCAAGACGGTCTATTTTGACAACTTTCACTCCTCAATGCAATACGGCATCGAATTCTGAAATAATTCAAAAGATGCAAAAAATATTTTCATTGTTCAAAAAAAAGCAATACGTATTTTATGTAACCTTACACAAAGAGACTCCTGCAGAAACCATTTCCAGAAATTAAATATCCCAACATTCTATAATACGACTATTCTCAAAATAGTTCTCACTATTCATAAATTCAAATCACTTTCCTAAAAAAAATTCAAACGTGAAGTTAAAAAATACCTGAAACAGTACATCTATTACAGCCTGGATGAATTTTTTCCATCAATAAACCATTGAAAATGTGTTACGTACTCGAAATCTGTTGAATTTTTATAGCACTCGTTATCTGATATTATTCACATTCATTACATTATATAATTGTCATCGGGACCAACCCTATACTACAGATACATTTTAGTTTTTATTTTTACCACTGTTATATATCTTGTACCCTCTAGGTTAGGTTATATCAATTGGTAATAGTTTCCTTAAGCCATTTTAGACCGCAATACCACAACAAATGCAAACAATGTATTTATGATAAATGTATACATATGTAATCATGTAAGTGATATTTCACGGAAATAAATGTTTTGCTATGTTAGAAATAAGTACGGTGAGGGGAACTAAAACCCCCCAAAAAGCCTTTGCAAAACTTGCCACCGTGGACCAGCCTACCCAAGCTAAGGTGTAGGGAATCGTGCCGACAGCTGAATGGCCGAAACCTCATTGTAATCAGCCTACCTCTGGTAATGCGGAGCTTTGCCAGAGGTAGGTGACCAACTCTTCCCTTGCTACTCGTGGGAACACACATAAATGAAACAACAGAAACAACAAATACAAAAATCAATCCCGAGGCTGGACAGAAGTGCTCACCTCAATCTAAGGCGGTGACTGGGGATAAACAGAAATGTCCACCCCAATCTACCATTTGGAATGAGGCTGGACATAGCAGATCACCTCCAACAGCAAGGGTGCCAAGGGTGCGGCGGGTGCCAAGTGCTCCGCCTTGAATAAAAGCAAGGAACCGGCTGCCCCTGCAGGAAAGCTTCCTCACTTGTGCACCTCCACGGATAGAATCCCAAGAAGGTCGAAGAAGCCGTGCAACGACAGTAATATCGTTGCACCTTCCAAAACCTTCGCGGAGGCCACCGTGAGACACCTCAAGATTGCCAAAGAGAGTGTGTGTTCGGCAAGTCTTGGCCTACACCTGCCAATATAAAGGAGATGTCTCCTAGTGACCTGTTCACCTTCCTGGAAAGGACAGCATGGACGATGATCTACGAGGACAACTCCTCGGGAGGATGTACAATGGGTCACATGTGGCCTAACTGCTGTGAGTCTACACTCACCCTCCCTACTCTACAGGCACCAGATACAGATACATCATCAAATTAGGATTTAAGCTGCATGGAAAATATGTACGAAACCGTCAAAAGTTGCTACAGATAAATTCTGCAATGGTTTACTGACATCTTTCGGCGAGTCTTTTATGATAGTTTTGATAGTAGGAAAGTTTTTTCATTTTGAATTTGAGCAGGTCCACATAATGAGGACAATAGAGTGTACACGATTCTTGATTACTAAGCCTAGTGAAATGCTTATGAATGATTTTTTACAAACTTGTTCAGGTGAAATAGACAATTTGTGTACATCGAGCCTCCATTAGAAGTTGGAGCTGAAAGAATGAAGTTAAAAAATATTTTGTATGAAAGTAGTAGATATCAATACATTGAGCGTATTTGAAATACTCTCTAATATACACGATATCAAATAGAAGCGTGGCGTATCAAGGCTATGTTATTTAAATGTGAGATATAGTGCTTTCTAGACATCACACAGAATATCTTTATTACTAACACGATATCCCCTACAGTAGTTCCTCAATGGTTACTACACGAGTTCCGCGATATTCACTACACGAGTTTCTCGATGTTGATAAGCTCTCGCCCCTCTTCACCGGCTGCATATTTAATATTTAAAGGCAAAGCTAGAGCTGCTAGAGCTAGATTTGCTAATCGGTACGAAATATGAGAGTACATCAGGTTATAATATACACTGGGCAGCTCCGTTCAATACCCCTTTAAATTTGATCTATTTTTAAAAGACATTGATCTACATATTATTTCTATGTCATTAAAATAAATTTAAAAAAATGTAGATTCTAAATGTCCAATACCTTCGTTGTAAGAAATTGAAAACAACTTCTAGATGAAAAGGAGAATATACAGTGTGTGAAAGCCAAATGGAATAAATTCATTATTTCGGTTACTGTACATATTAAAAAAAATCCCGAAACACGTCGAATGTAAATTATAATGTGACATTCTTCGACGTAAAAATGCCACCCCTACCTTGAGCCCCCTTCGAATTACAGGTACAACCACTAATTTTTCAATGAGAGAGAAATTAGGTTTGTGATATATAGTTTGAAAGGTATGTTCATTCTCTATTCAAAAATGGTATCACTTCCAAGTGTATAGCAACAATTGAGACGAAATAAATTAAAATCACGTGGTTACCGAAACTCAATAAAATAGACTCAAAAATTAAATGTAATGCAAAACGTAATATAATGTAGAAACGAAAAATAACCACGGAAGTTAACGAAGTAGAAGTTCAAAATGTTCACAGCGAACGTCTTGGCAACATCTCAAATAAACATCTCAAATAAAACTGTCTTCTAACATTATTTAACATATCAGGCGTAATCGCAAGCGTTATTCGTTCTTTTAAGTTATTCAAATTTGAAGGTTTATTTTTGTACACATTGCTCTTCACATATCCCCATAAAAATAAATCTAATGATGAAAGTTCAGGTGATCGCGCTGGCCATTCAATCGATCCTCGCCTCCCTATCCACCAATTGGGAAATGTATCGAGGTATTGCCGGACATTAACTTGGTAATGCAGTGGTGCTCCATCCTGCTGAAACCATATCGTATTCACTGGGACTTGAGGGTTTCTTGGATCAGGATATAAATTTGCTAAACTTGGAATTACATCATTTTGAAGTAGTGCCAAATAATTATCGCCAATCAAATTGCCATCAATAGAAAATGTATCAATGATATGGTTTCCTATAATCCCTGTCCAGACATTAACCTTTTGAGGGTATTGCGTGTGTTCTTCTCTCATCTGGTGAGTATTTTTCGTTGACCAGTAGCGGCAATTTTGTCTATTAGCATGACCGTTAAGAGACAAAATGCACTCATCAGAAAACATAACGTCTTCTAATTGGATGATATTATTATCCAACATGTCCATCATTTACTCACAAAAATTAGTTCTTCTATCAAAATCGTATTCCATGAGCTCCTGAGTAGGTATCATTTTACAGGGATGCATTTTATTTTTTTTAATATGTTTACTATCGATGTATGACTAACATTGAATGTAGTGGATGCTTTTTCTACTTGATGTAGATGTGTTTTCCTCAAACTCAAGCATCACATCTAATTTGAGTTCATCACTCATTCTATTAGCAGCTGCTTTTTTTATCTGCCCCACATGACCAAGCTCACGAAGCTGGTTCTCTATTTTGCTTATTGTTCCTTGAGATATGGGCGATAAATTAGGAAGTTTCTCATGAAATAGGCAAGCTACTTCCTGGTGTGTTAGGCTTTTATCTCCGTAACCAATCATTTCCGTTAATCTAACCATTTGTCAGACTTGAAGTTAACGAACTTCAATCTTAAATTAAAATACTGACAACTAATGTTGTAACATATAAAACAAGTTGACATGGCGATTTAAACTAACGTTGCCAAGGACATTATTTACAGTTTTTTGAAGGATACCATCTAAAAAACATTGATATGGTTTTTGCTTACTTTCTTATTATCAATAACTCAACATGAAATAAGTTTTGATTATATTGCAATAAGTTTTGAGTGTCGGTAACCACACGAATTTCGGTAACCACACGATTTTAATTTATTTTATGCTAATTTTTGCAATAAATTGAAAGCGATAAAATTTGTCTGGTTCTGATTGGCGAAAGTTCTCCCGGTGTGAAAGTTATGGACGTGCTTGAGAAGATGGTGGTCGATTGGCGAGAAGTTTGGGGAGTTTGAAGGGTGACGCAACACTTCGACGCTTAATTTGATTAATTTTCGAATTGAAAGTCAAAAATTTCGAATTCTAAAGTCGCAATATCCAAGAAACAAATGTGCGCTTCCGTAAAATCCACTGTCAAACTGACAAGTAGCATAGCCAACCTGGTAAGAAGCGAACATCGTATATTCAAAAAATTAGGTACCAGACACCATTAAAAAATTTTCTTGAACACCCAGTATAAACTATGATACTTCGAAAAACTATAAATTTTGCACATCTCCTAGCCGATTTTAAAGTCGAAATTCTGACTCGAAATTCGAAATATTGACCATAAACTGGAAATACTGATTTTTAAATTCGAAATCTAGACTTGAATTTAGAAATTTCTACTTCAACTCAAAATTCTGATTTTAATCTCTAAATTTTGAGTTCAAATTTCGACTCAATCAGTGCGCCATTATATCTGACTTTGCTACAAAACATTCCTTGGCTGTATAATTCATTAAAAAGTGAACGCTCTAACGCCGAAAATTCAAATTAGTCCTTCTTTGAAAAGATGAAGGGCATAATTGCGACATTCGATATCCTTCCGACCATAAATCATGAATAAATTCAGGACTTTTTGAATTAATTTCGCGCCACCGCATTCTAGAAATCAAAACCCGTGTCTGAAGGCAATTCATCTTTTATCAGAGAATGAGGAAGGAAGAACCATCGCCGAACTTGGACCTCAAAGATAGTCGGTGTTTCGCAGATGTTACTTGAAACTATTCAGGGCATGTTAGGTTAATAGTTCTTGGTTTTATAAACCGTTTATTTAGCTGAGCTCTCGCAAAATAATGAATTCTATTAAATCAGATTAGACCAGATCGGATAAAATCGCCATCGAAATGATAGATCAAAATGGTTGATCTTTCATTACCATATCCCACCCCGATCCATCTTCTATCTATCTATACTAATATATACGTGAACGTGAATGTGAGGATGGGTGTATGTTTGTATGTATGTTTGTGGATCTTTCACGCCTAAACGACTGAACGGATTTAGAGGAAACTTTACACAAATGCAGCTTATACATCTGAATTACATATAGACTACAATTTACAAAGGTGTTGTGTTATTTTGGTCATAAATTAACGATAAGGTAGCTCTCAGGTAGCTCCCTGCTTATACCGTTGGAGTTACATGCAGATAATGTACATAGGATTGTTTATCTTAAGTAGTCCTAAATAAAAGTCCGCGATAGCATATATCTACCTTTTATGTGGTACCCCCTATACGCAAAATACTGAGCCATAAATACAATTAAATTGGATACTTTTTTACAAAGCACATTTTAGAATATCTGTCAAATTGTTATAAAAATTCATACAATTGTCTTTTCAAGTATTCAATATAGAGGAACTTTATCTTTTACATTAAATAATTTGGACGAATCGTTTAAAAGTCACGATAAAATTAACCTGACGCAACGCAGTAAGCCATTACGCGTCTACTGTATTACGGAGAGGGACGATGTGCGGAGGTAGAAGGACGATCTAAGCAATGAAACGCCATCGCCGAGAACGCGATCCGAACACGGGCAGACACGTGAGGGCAGACGTCGTTCACGGTTGTGTTAGATTTGCGAATTTCTTTATAGAAAACATAGTACGACTCTCGAAGCTATTCATTACTTAGTGCAGTTGACATATTTTTTCAGTTACTGTATTTTTGAAGTAAAAATATAAATCACTAGCTGTTGCCCACTCTTATATTAACGTACAGCCGAAACTACTGAACTTATAATCTTGAAAGATGCAGGTAGGTTCTTTGTATAGCGTAAATGAGCATCAAGAAATAAAATCTGGAATTTCCAACCTCAAAGGTAGATGTAGGGGTTCAAAAATTTTATTGAATTTCATTAGTTTTGAAGTTGGGAACCTGAAGTTTGGGTCAATGAAAAAATATTGTAACTATTTGTTTGAAATGGTCTGTCACGAAATTTGATGTGACAAAATGAATTCTACGCGGGCAAAGCCACGGGCAACAAGTAGTTCTATTATATATCCTGAACAAATGCCTGGAAAAAATCTATAATAGGGTCAATTTCGAAAATATCCAATCCAAAGACTCTAAATGACCTCAGACCCATGAACATTTTTCCAGAAATATCAAAAATTGTTGAGAAAGCCGCATATAATCAAATATTTCTACACTAATAATATTCTTCCTGAACACCAATCTGACTACAGATATAACTCTAGCACAACGACTGCACTATAGAAAATTACCGACGATATTTTTTCGGCAACGGATAAAAAAGAAACAGTTCTATTTTCATATATTGATGGTATTGCAAGGCATTTGACACCATGAACCAATCTTTGATATGTGCCAAACTTCTCTATTATGGTTTTAGTGAGAATACATGTGGATTCATAAAATAACTTCTCTATAATATAATTCAACAAGTAGTAGTGAGATATTGCACGTCCGATGATCTAAGAGCTTCTCATGGAGCTCCTGGTCCATTGCTCTTCATCATTTACACTTCAGTCAAGTCCTCAATAAGTTCAAAATACATACGACATCAAGAATATGTTTGTTTGAAGGTGATTGACAATGTTTCATGATTAATTTCACTAGTCAGGACACAAGATGAGGGACTGCCAATGGGATCGCCACTTTCACCAGTCATAGCCACATATATTATATGGAGTGGTTTGAAACTCTGGCCATTGAAGAAGCCCACAATTTTATATATTAGACAATGGAAGTCCGAACTAGTGAAATTCATCAAGAATCTGGTTGAAATTTCTAAAAATTCATTTGGAAAAACGTTTTCAGGAAGTTCATTTCACAAAAACGCAGTGAAGTTCGAGGTGTACTGAATTGAACCTCAGAATGATGAGCAGCCACAGTCCGTCGCGTATTTCTGATATGTACCGCTCTTGGTGGAATCAAATGTGCCAATTCACTTGAACATCTCCCGTGGGAATATCTATAAAAGAGAGACAAAGCTCCAACCTGTCTTCGTATTCCAGACTGTCAAGGTTACAAGTGATATTCGTATCTCCATATGAGCGGATTGTTCTTTTCTGGATGGAACCTAGCAACTCCAGGGTATGCTTAGGGACGAAGCTCCATACATGACAACAATACTCCAGAGAAGGTCTGATCTGGGCTTTATACAGCATCGAAAGTTGCAGGTGTGTACAGTTTTCTGGTTCGGAACAGTGTTCCAAGCTTTTAAGAAGCAGCTTTTGCAGTTCCAGTGACATGATTGTTCCAAGATATATTGATGTTCATTTTACCCCCCAATGATCTTATCGATGCAGAAAGCGGAATTGTCTGCCCTGGATCAGTTTTTGGAGAAAACCGATGCCTGGGTTTTCGTGGCATTAAATTGATTCTGGTTACTTTCACTTCAATTCAAAATCACATCTAGATCCTCATAAAGATATGTAACCTCCTGCTTCCGTTGAAGATGTGAATATGCATTGTATTCTTTGTTTTTTCCAATAAGTGGTTGATATACAATAAAAAGAGGTTTGAGGAACACCAGAATTGATGATAAAAGTATTCGAGAGATATCAGGAAACGTTCTTTCAGGAAGTTGGAGAGCCATACACAAAAATGATCCGACAAGCCATAGCATGAAAGTTTGGCCAGCAAACCCTCATGCCACACACGGTTGCAGGCCTTAGAAATATCAAGTGCAACAACTCTTGACTCTCCAAATATGGATGATCTTTGTTTCCGAAAGCCATATTGATGATCGCTTAAGATGATGATCATCTATGATCATCTTTGGTAAGGCCAAAGACGGCCAGGGGGTCATAGACAATAGGTTTGTTTTGGTTCTAAGTTTGTACTGTTCCGAATCATCCAAAATCAGTGAGTCAGCTATAGACTGAAAAGGTTTACGCGACAACATGCTCAGTATTCAGTTGGGTGACTGTTTTCTGACTATCAGGAACAGTCCGGATAGAGAACCAGAACAGGCCTAATATAATACTTCGAATGGGGGAAGACGCATCAAAGTCCATGGACAAAATTGTTCTGGTCCGATGAAACTGCTTGCAACACCCTCTTTGGGAGTCAGCAGCTTCATTGCCTTCCAGGCCAGTATGGCCAGGAATCCAGACCAGAGACAATCTGTTAAGTCTTCCTATCAAGGAGAGTCGTTTTTGGCAATTTGCTACCAATTTAGACGTCGTTCGGTAGGAGCCAAAAGCTACCAACGCCGCTTGACTGTCCGAGAATATTTTTATTGACTTGTATGTGAGGTTGGATTTATCTAATCTCTCCGCACACAATTCAATAGCGGAAATTTTCGCTTGAAATACAGTCGCATAAGTTCCTAAGCAGGTAGATGTCTCTGTCCTGGGTCTGCAAGTAAAAACACCTGCACCAGAACCGGAAGGTGTTTTTGATCCTTCTGTGAACCAACAACTATCTGCTCTTAATATTTTCTTCTCCCGGAGGATCCAATCCTCTCTACTCGGGAATAGTACTTTATAAGGCAGTTCATAGTTGACAGTTGGAGACATAAAGTCAGTGGTCATTTCCAGAATGCTGTGACTTCCAGTGTCAACCAATAGTCTGTTGCACTCTGTAGTTATGTAGTTCATCTGTAAAGCCTTCGGCCACCAGGCAATTGCACCATAAGTGATCATTGGTTCTGACAATCATCACATAAATCCAGTGGATTTGTTTGGTACCTAAACCCCAAGTTTTACCACAAATCCTTAGACATGTCCATAGAGACAGTCTGGCTTTGTGTAAAACTTTTTCCAAGTGAGCGTTCCAGGTGAGACTTTCATCAAGGACAATGCCAAGATATTTCACCTCCGTTCCAAATGGAATGACCTCACCATTGAGGGAAAATGGCGTTAGAGCGTCCAATTTTCTTCTCTTGGTGAAGGGGATTAACACAGTTTTGCTAAGATAATTATTATGAACTTTCACAATGATCTTGTATGATTTTCATGCAAGTATGTGATTTGAAATTACTGGAAACCAATTAGTTGCTCTTTACTTCTTTGTTCCCAGTATTACATAAGCATTATAGGGGGCGGGGGGGTCTTTGCTTTACTTATTTTTGATGACATGGGGAGCGGGAGGCTTAGATTGTGATTACGTCAGCAGTAGTTATTTACTTTTTCACACATATGGCAACTCATTCATTGTCTATGTTTGAAAAATGTTTAGAACAAAGTTTACGTAAGCATGGGAGTAGGAGTGGATTAGAGTTTTGCTCACTTTTGCTGACAAGGGGGATGGGGTATAAATAATTGTAAAAAATATGCCTACGTAATAGTTGAAAGACCCCTGTAATGAAATCTATTTTCAGCTTTCAAAATCATATCATGGCTAAAGGTTTCTATTCAAATATTGATATTGCCACTAGTGGAGTCTCTCAAGGATGTAATCTTGGTCCATTACTTCTTCTACTACTTTTTAATGATTCATTCTACTCATTCTACAATAATAGGTTGATGTTTAGAGATGATTTGAGATTTGAAGTTAAAAGTCTTCAGTACTTGGTAATATACCAGTAAAAGATGTTGATGAGCAGCCGCTGAGGTTGGAGGAAGACAAGCTAATTGCATTTGTTTTTTATTTCGAGTGTTTTTAACGAAACATGCATATCGAAACTTATCTGAGAACGTAGTTTTTTAGGAGCTCCATGCATAGAGAGAAGAAGGCGAATTCCGTTGGTGTTGTGGAGATGAATT